>CAIGRP010080270.1:0-15272 GCA_903798385.1 Fraxinus cuspidata | reverse complement strand
GACACCATTCGTCCTGATATCATACTTAGGATACTGATGGAGGAAAATAACATGGCACTGAACTACTTCCCTTCGACTAATGAGGTCCGAGAGGCCATTTTCAGTATTGATGCCGATAGTGTTGTGGGCCCCGATGGGTTTTCATCTTTGTTCTATCAGCACTACTGGGATATCATTCAGGATGATGTTTATGGTGCTATTATCGATTTCTTTGAGGGAGATCATTTGCCACGAGGTTTTGCTGCAACATCTCTTGTTTTGCTCCCAAAGCGGGAGAANGATAGTGTTGTGGGCCCCGATGGGTTTTCATCTTTGTTCTATCAGCACTACTGGGATATCATTCAGGATGATGTTTATGGTGCTATTATCGATTTCTTTGAGGGAGATCATTTGCCACGAGGTTTTGCTGCAACATCTCTTGTTTTGCTCCCAAAGCGGGAGAATACAAGTAGATGGACAGACTTCAGACCTATCAGCTTGTGTACGGTGTTCAATAAGATTATCACTAAGCTGTTGAACACTCGATTGAGGACTCTGTTGCCCCGTGTCATCTCCCCTCCACGTAGTGGTTTTGTTCCCGGTCGCCTTATTGGGGATAATGTTTTACTTGCTCAGGAGCTTCTCCATACTTTGGACGATAAAGTACATAGAGGGAATACTATGCTGAAGCTTGACATGGCTAAAGCATATGATCGTATGGATTGGGGTTTCATATATTCTATTCTCGTGGAGTTCGGCTTTGATCACTTGTGGATTGACAGGATTAAACGGTGTATCTCGGAATGTCACTTTTCAGTGCTATTGAATGGTCGTCCCTATGGTTTCTTTTCTTCATCCCGTGGCCTCAGATACGGAGATCCTATCTCTCCCTCCTTGTTTATTATTGCTGCTGATTACTTCTCTCGATTACTTACTCAGAGGTTTCAGGC
Source organism: Fraxinus cuspidata (assembly GCA_903798385.1). Classification (NCBI taxonomy): domain Eukaryota; kingdom Viridiplantae; phylum Streptophyta; class Magnoliopsida; order Lamiales; family Oleaceae; genus Fraxinus; species Fraxinus cuspidata. The sequence continues at coordinate 14,343 of CAIGRP010080270.1, read as the reverse complement.
ATATCCTAGTATACAGTACCAACACGGAGGTATATCTCTTGTCTCTCATCTTGCTTTTGCAGACGACATCATTATTTTCGCCAATGGCCAGAAAAAGTCAATCGAGAGGGTCCTCGATTGCTTGGAGCATTATGAGGGAGTTTCTGGACAATTGGTGAACCGAGACAAGAGTGGTCTTATATTGCTAGGCGAGCATCGGATATTCAGATACGCAGGATTGTGATTTTGACTGGGTTTTCTCATCAGAGACAGCTATTTACTTACTTGGGCGTCCCTAAGAGGAGCTTTCTGTATGATGACCTCATCATGAAAGTCAGGAATAGGTTTTCTGGTTGGGCTTCAAGACTCCTCTCTTCTGGTGGTAGGATTACTTTGCTTCGATCTATTCTCTCATCTTTACCACTGTACCTTTTCCAGATTATGAAACCTCCCAGGCCATTCTCAAAAAGTTGGAGAGTATCTTTGCGAGATTCCAATGGGACTCGAAAGATCATGAGCGCCGCCTACACTAGCAGAGTTGGAAGGAGATTTGCCTTCCTACTGATGACGAAGGTCTTGGGTTTAGACGATTACAGGATATGGTGGACACATTTTCAATGAAATTATGGTGGCAGTTCAGGTCTCAGAGTTCAGTTTGGGCTCAATTTTTATTGGACAAATACTATCAAGGAATACACCCATTGCTTACTACTGTTCCTCACACAGCTTCTCCTATTTGGAAGAGACTAAAGAGATTTGGACCACACGCTGAGCCACATATTGCGTGGCATCTTGGTCTTGGGCAGATATTTTTTTTGCATGACTATTGGATGGGTGATTCTACATTGGCATCTATTTTCCCACACAAATAGCACACATCTACAAAGGTACATGACTTTTTTGATGAGACTGGATGGGATTTTGGTCGACTTTTACAGATTCTTCCTTCAGTTATGGCTGAGCAAATCGCTGCCACTCCACTTTATCTTGATGTCCCGGATCGTACTTTCTAAAGGGTCACATCAGATGGTAGATTCACTACCAAATCAGCATAGCAGTTGATCCGTTCTTCCAGTCCAGTTCAGGATTCATTTTGCATACTGTGGAGCCCTATCATACCTCAGACAGAGATTTTTGAGATGGAGGTATTCTGGACAGTCTGCACGGATCGGGCACATTCGCATCATTACCACTCTACTGATTTTCTGGTTTCTTTGGACAGAGAGAAATGATTCCAAGCATGGATCGGGCACATTCGCATGAGTGCGAGACGTATCATCAGGAGGGTATATCGTATGATATCCTTCCTTCATATTGGGGGATTATTTAGACCGCTACACTGCCTGGATGACATGCAGCTTGCTCCACTCTTTGGTATTTCTTTGACTCTTCCTTCCTCTCCTTCCCCTAATATGATTTGGTGGCATACTCCATCAGTTGGATCTATCAAGATCAACACCGATGGATGTGTTAATGATGGGTTTGCCAGTGAGGGAGGCATCATCACGGATCACGGAGGAAACTGTATCAGGGCTTTCTCAGCATCATACGGACAATGTTTATTCTAGAGGTGGAACTAAGGGCCATTCGAAATGGGATACTGTTAGCCAGAGATCTCGGCTTATCAAATATTTGGGTGGAGGCAGACTCGACTGTGGCCATTCACTGCATAATTAAAGGTGGTGGACCATGGTGTATTCAGGGCATACTCAAATAGATTGCAGTCATCCTTTCATTTGACAAAGATACGATTTTCCACATCTTTAGAGAAGGGAATCAAGTTGCAGATGCACTTGCTACCGAGGGATGGCACCATCGAAAATACCAGGTATATGGACCAACGGACTTACCACGACACATTAGGACACTTGTTCAGATTGATAAATATGGCTTTCCCAGCATTAGATTTTGAGCTTCTATATTTTGATTTTCTATTTATTTTACTCACATTTGCTCCTTTTTGTAAGGGAAGTAGTACTTCCTTTTTTATTGCTTTACTTTACTTCTGTTGTAAGGGAAGTGGTACTTCATTTTTTACTGCTTTACTTAACTTTTGTTATAAGGGTAGTACATCCTCATTCATTGTTTTACTTGATTTCAGTTGTAATCACGGTATTCCTCCGCCACAAGTGAAGACGTATTAATAAAATCTCGGAGGTACCGCCCTCCTTCCACTAAAAAAACCCTAAACCCTAACCCCTAAACCCTAAACCCCAAACCCCAAAGCCTAAACCCTAACCCTAACCCTAAAACCCTAAAGCCCAAAGCCCAAGCCCCAAAATCCTAACCACTAAACCCTAGACCCTAATCCCTAAACCCTAAACCAAAACCATTCTCACCATTCCACTTTCTCTTTCTACCCCCAAACGCTCTTGTTGACCCTAAAAAATGAATCAATAGATGTCGAGCCCACTCACGCCACATCAAGTACTATTTCGACGCGTTCTTACCAGAATATCGATGGTAACATGAAAGAAATGGATGCGGGAAGAACTTTATGGCACGAGACAAAAATATGTTCGAGCTCCGATGGGTGGAACAAGAACAATCGCACTAACAATGATTGCCAAAGAGAAATCAAAACCAATCTATGTAACAATAAATGGGAATATGTGGAAAGATAGTTGAAATATTAATATATTTCTTTAGAGAGCTCAAGTGTACACTTAAAGTATATGACTGTTAATTTTGTTATCCATCCCCTTTAAAGTTATTGAGAGACTCTATTTATACTGTATTGGTCGACGTGGTGATCGTGGGATCGGAACCACGTGACCTCATCTCCTTAACCAAAACTTCTTGTCACTGTCCATTCATACAATTAATACACTAATAATGGGTCAGCCGCCCTATACAATAGGGTGACATACCGACAAAGTTTATCATAAGTCTTACATCAATCACTTCTAAGAGATCTTTGAATCTATTACAAGAGACAGGATCGGCATCATGAGCTTCATACGAGTTTGAGAGCCTCGGATATATCCTTGGAGATAGTTCTCTATAAAAAGAGCCTCGGCCATTTTCTATTCTTTCATCAGTGCGTCAGCTAATGCCTTGGCTCAAGGTTTGTTCCATCAAGTACTTCGGCCATAAGTAGGGACTTCAGTTTACTGCCCTTCTGTGTTCCAACCTTATAAGTCTTCTTGTCACCTTCTGCCACGTGGATACGTCTTCCACGCGGACGTCTATGTAGCAACTTCACATGGAGCCTTAGATTGGAGATGTAACAATAGTCTCCCAAGTCAATGCATGTTTATTTATCTAATGCATGGACTTCAAGTGTTGCATAACCTCTGGGATGACGAAGCTCTAGTGTAAGGAAAAAGAATAAGAGATAGTCCCCCTTATTGACATAAGGTGAGGCACATCTGATTCGTGTGGACCTACTGTCTGAGGTGGTTTACTTGGAAAATATTCTAACTTTCTGATCCTTCCTGGAAAAGTTGCTTATCGTAGCGCTGCCCTGGGTTTTCTTCCTCGAAGCTCCCTCGTACACTAAAGCTTATGCCCCCGATGCTGAGGTCCATATGTACATCCGAACCCACATGAGACAGAAAGAGTCTGATGCTCACAAAGCCAATATATACTTGATAGCAACGATGGATTTTATTATTTGCATGACTTTGAAAGGCACGAGGTTTCCTTAGTTATGGCGCCTCCGTGATTTGATGTTATGGCAGGTTTCCAAGAAAAGACAGCTAAAACGATGCAACTTCCAAAACATGTAACGACTATCGTATTCAATGCGTAATGATGGCTGTCTCCCACATTTCATGTGAATTTCAAATGTGAAAATGGGCGTCGATTAAATGTTTAAATCTGGGCCGCAGAAGACGAAGCATCAAATGTGATGAGTGGCCCAAATTTAAAACTTTCAAACGAATGGTCAGATGACTTAACTCAAAATCCGACGATCGAGATTGAGTGTCTGCCTATAAAAAGGTTATGTACTTCACAAGGGATCTTTTCTATTTCTGGACAAATTTTTTACTTTACTTTTCAACGCTTTTCAAACTCTTTTTGTGTTCTTTTCTCCAAGAATCTACGGGTGTTCTTTTTTTGCCAAGTTTCCATCTTTCCTCTTTTTCATTTTATTTGGGAAAGTTCTTTTTACAATAGCTTATAAATTGATGGATTATTTGAAACCTACTGAGGATGATATAGACATTAGCAAGTTGGCGAGCGAAATGGGTATGATCGTTACGAACACAGCCGACCTTGTTAGGGCTGTTGAAGTTAGCCAAGGGGCAGCCAAGATTCATTCTTATATAAATCTAACCCACCTTGCGAATCTTAGGGAAAAATATAGGATCCTTTATGATATAGAGCTCATATCCCCTTCTCTTGATGAGCGAGTCTGCTATCTAATGCAGGGTTGTGTCGCCATCAGCGAGTTTCTCCTGAAAGCTGGGCTTCACCTGCCTCTTCACCCCTTCTTTCGAGTTGTCCTTAGGTTAAATGAACTAAATCGTACCCAACTCTCTCCCTACGCCTGGGCCCAATTAAAGGGATCCTATTTTATCTGGAAAGAGGCTTTCTTAGGCGAAGATATGCCTCTCCACATCCTTCAAACTGTTTATCAGTCTAGGTCTTTATGCAAGGGAGATTCCAAGGGTTGGTATTCTTTGTGCCCGTGGGAGCACATTCTCCTTTTATTCTAGGGCCCCCTTCATCCATCAAAGGATGGAAGGAGACCTGGTTCTTGGTTCGGAGGAAATGGTAAGAGAGCGAGGGCGACACTATCCCTTATATCAAAGTCCCAACCTTATACTCCAAACCTAGTGAGTTATTTCTGCGTTGTACTTGTTATGGCTTACTGAAACTTTCGCTAATTGACTACGATCATTTTTGCAGATTTCGTTGAACGTTTCAGTCTTGATAAGAGTGATTAGGACACTTTTTCGAGAATATATCGCCAACCCTCTTCACACCGTGATTTCGAGAGTTTAGTCATTCCCCAGCGACTCTACAAGGAACTTTGCTTAATCACTCGAAGAAGTATAACTTAGGTCGTATTCACTTCTTAGTTTATTATTCATCTGTTTATTTATTCATTTCTGACCTCCTTATGCAGAAAACTTCAACAAGAGGAGACATCCCACCCCCGACATGGCTACCATCTTGGCTGCCATATCCACCGCTAGCCATAAAGGCATGAAGCCCTCATCTATCGGAGGTCGTCGATGAAGGATCAGATCGAGAAGGTCAACAACCAGGCTGCTTCTCATGAGGAAGGACTCCCCCCAGTTGATAAGGGGAAAAATGTGGTTGTCGAGGAGCCCAAAAAGAAGTTCCGGATGTCCACCATCGGGGTGGACAGTTCTAATGACATCCCTCATCCCCGTTTCGAACTGTTAGTAGTGTCGATCGCTGCGGCTTCTGGAGACTAAAAAATGCCACTTACTTTAGAGCCTCAAAGGGCCGAGCCAGTAAAAAGGTTCAAGACTTCGAGTGATTCCACTATCTCGGACCGGTCCCAAGGTAAACCGACTTTAGCCAGAAGATCGGACGAGCTTGAATCTGAGGCCCTTGCTCTTCTGCCTCTAGAGGTTCAGACAGCCACCGCCACATTCCATCAGTTCTAGACCGATGAGGCAGAACTTCATCAGAACAAGCGACGCAGTGGACGTTGTTGCTATGATGGTGGCCCAGTTAGCAAGGTTCTTCGGGATTGCTGTGGAGGTGGAAGCCCTTTTCTAAACCCTCCAAAGAAAAAATAGAGAGTTTGTAAGTAAAACCTCTCAGGCAGAGGAGGCTGCCGGCAAGGTCAAGGCTGAGGCTAAGACGTTAGCCAAGAAGAAAAAAGAGAAGTCTGTGAAACTTACTTCAGCCATGGAGGAGATTGAAAAGCTAAAAATTGAGGTTCACTTATCTCAGAGTGAGTTGGCCTCTCTTACGAAATGAGTGGAGACTTATGACGCTCATCAGCGTTTGGCAATCGAGGCCTTTGAGAAGGCCAACAAGGAGACATGCCAGCAGCAACACTGAGAAATCTTTCATGGCAAACTTTCATTTGACCGAGGCTTATCAGCATTTTGGGACGTATTGGAGACGGTATGCTTATATTGAGGTCAATGAATGGCTGGAGGTACATCACAGAGACATCAACACTTTAGAACTTAGGGCCAAGTTCCTAGAGGGTAACGAAGAGGAGCAAGAACCTCAAACTCTAGCCGAAGGGCCCAAGGTAATTGAACCGGATGGAGATGCTGCTGACGAGATGGCCCCCTAATGCTATTGTACCTTTTGTAGCTCTTCAACCCCCAACCTCTTAGGATAGCCTTTTACTTTTGGCAAATGCACAAGTGTAATGGCTTCGACCTACCTGATGTAATTTTCTTTATTAATGAACAACATTTTACTTAATGCACGTGTTCATTTACTTTGTATTGCTTCTGATTCATACTTCATCATATCATTTATGGTCCGAATCAACTTGTACTTCCATGCTAACATTGACTTAATGACAACATCAGAAGCATAACAATTTCTCAACCTTAGCAACATCAGATAGTGATGGGGTTGAACTTATGAAATAATTATAAGTGTTATTAGGTCTTGCAACTCTTATTGCTTCAAATTTTAATAATAGTATCTAATGCTTAAGTTAACGACATCAGGCTGTAACAAGGTCAGACTTTTAAAACATAAGCTTCTTCAATTACCAGACTTGCAACATTTTTTACAAGTGTTAGTAGGTCTAGTTTCTTAATGAAGTTAGGACTCAACCACTTCAGATTTTGATAACAATTTAACTAAAGCTTCTTCATCTTCCGTTAGAACTTGGCCAATTATATAATAAAACATACGCAAGGCTTTAAACATCTTACCTTAACATATAACCTTTCATTAATAGCATTAGAACTAGATTCCGAGGTTGTCCCTTTTGGGGTTTAACGCCTCATCGATTTATCCATGCTTCTTTTAAATAAATCATTTGTGAAGAGGAATGCTTCAAAGAAAACTTCTTTTATTGAACTTTTAATCATATGCATAAGATGCTTTTCATCATTGATAATATTTGCGCAGATGCTCTGTATTCCATGGATGAGGTTGTACATTTCCATCTATGTTTTCTATTTTATAAGTCTCAGGTCGAACTTCTTCACTTCTTCACATATGCGATAAAGACCTTCCCAATTTGGGCCCAAGGTCCATGAGTCATGCTCTTTCGAAGACAAGAACACTCTTCGAAGTACTAACTCATTTACATGAAATGACCTCTTCTTCACCCTTGAGTTATAGTACCTGGTCATTTTTCTTTGGTACAAAACCAACCTTTCTTGTAAACTATCTCTCTTTTTCTCTAGGAGGTCAAGCTCACATCTCCTCATTTCGTCGATTGCTATATCATTAAAATGCATTCGTCAAGGAGATGGTAAGCCTATTTCTACAGGGCTCATTGCCTTTTCACCGTAAGCCATAGAGAATGGGGTTTCCTCGGTCGTAGTTCGGATAGCCCAAAGCAGTTGAGGTAGTTCATCAACCCAAGCTCCCTTAGAAGCATCCAATTTTCTTTTCAATAAATATTTTATAGTCTTGTTGATAGCCTCGACCTGTCCATTAGCTTGGGGGTGATGAGGGGAGGAAAACTCATCACTCATGTTTCTGACCTTCTTATTATCAACTATCTACCGTTTTCCGATATGATTGAATGGGGAATCTCGAACCTGTAAGTGATGTTCTTCCATAAGAACTTGGAAGTGTTAGCCTTTATTATCTCGGCAAGTGGTTCGGCTTCCACCCATTTCGTGAAATAATCGATGGCGACAATTGCAAAGCTAGCATTCTCTCTCCCTTTGGAGAGGGGGCCAATTAGATCGATTTTCCATTTTGCAAATGGCCTAGGACTTGACACTACACTTAACTCTTGTGAGGGTTACCTTTGTATAGTAGCAAAACTTTGGCACTTATCACACCTCCGAATGAATTGTTGCGCATCTTTTTTCAAGGTGGGCCAATAGTATCCATGTTTAAGTGCTTTTTGAGCCAAGGACCAACCTCCCGAATGATTGCCACAAACTCCTTCATGGATTTTCCTGAGCATGTAGTCCGTCCGCTCTTCCCCGATGCATCGTAGCAAGGATAATGAAAGCCCACGTTTATATAGCACCTCATCTTGGAAGACGAAGTGTGCGACCCTTCTTTTGAGCTTCTGAGCCTCTTCTTTCCCTAAGGAAAGAGTCTGATCCTTGAGGTAAGATATGATAGGCTTCATCCAAAGTAGGGTATCCTCAACCTGCATCATTGTCCAACTTGTATCGGTCGAGGGTCCGAAGAGATGCTCAATAGGTACCCCAGTGTCTAGTTTGGAATCGTTGCTACTTGCTAACTTTGCTAGTTCATCAGCATGAGCAACTTCAAGTATGCTGTCATGGATTTGTCTTTAGCTGAAAATTTCCATGGACTTGACTAACTACTAGCTGTGAGTCACTGTTGATAACAAGCCTCTTCACCTGCATCTCTCTTACCAACCTTATGCCAGCTAGAGGGGCCTCCTACTCTACTGCATTATTTGTGGCCTTGAAGTCATGCCTTACAACACGTGAAAGTTTGTGCCCTTTTGGACTGATCAAAATGATCCCAGCCCCCGACCCTGATTCTCCAGAGGATCCATCAACTGAGAGATTCCATGTTTGGGGTTCTTTGGGTTGCGTCTCCTCTTCTATCTCCAGAATAGGGGTGAACTCAGCCACGAAGTCTGCTAGGGCTTGCCCTTTTGGGTTTAAAAGTGATGTCGAATTCACTAAGTTCCATAGTCCATTTAAGTAACCTCCCTGAAGCATCTAGCTTCTAAAGCACTTGCTTGAGGGGGTAATTTGTCAATAAATAAATGTTGTAGCTTGGAAATAGGGTCTCAACTTTCTGGATGTTGTTATCAAGGAGAATGCCAACTTTTCCAAGTTCGTATACCTCATCTCCGCTGCTAAGAGTGCTTTACCGACATAATAAACTGGTAGCTGGTGGCCATTCTCTTCTCTTATGAGAATCGAGCTTAATGCTTCAGCAGTTACTGCCAAGTATAGGTGTAGTATTTCATGATCCCTTGGTTTGGAAAAAAGAGGCACCTGACCCATGTGTCTCTTCAGCTCTTGTAAGGTCAATTCACATTCCTCTGTCCATTGAAACTTTTTTCCTCCTTTGAGAATTTTGAAAAATGGTAAGCATTTATTTGTTGCTTTGGAAATGAATCAGTTTAAGGCTGCCACCCGTCTAGTGAGGCTCGTACCTCTTTCGATTTTGGGGGCGACCTCATTTCAATCAAAGATTTGACCTCTTCAGGGTTTGCTTCGATGCCTCTTTGGTTAACTATGTAACCCAAGAACTTCCCCGATGATACTCCAAAACCACATTTCAAGGGGTTACGCTTAATCCGGTATTTTCGCAAAATTTGGAAAGTTTCATTCAAGTGAGCAACATGATCGCTCATTTTCAAACTTTTCACCAACACGTCATCTACGTAGACTTCCATAGTACTTCCAATAAGATTGGTAAATATTTTATTCATGAGTCTTTGGTAGGTTACTATGACATTTTTCAACCCGAAGGGCATAGCCTTGTAACAGTAAAAACCTTTATTTGTGATAAAGAAGGTACGCTCCTCATCTGCTAGGAACATGGGAATTTGGTTGTATCCTGAGTAGGCATCCATGAAGCTAAGTAGCTCATGCCCAGCAGTCGAATCCACCAGCTGATCTATTATGGGGAGTGGGAAGCTATCCTCGGGGCCAGCTTGGTTAAGATTCTAAAAGTCTATGAAGACCATCCACTTCCCATTGGGCTTTTTTACCAACACTGTGTTGGAGACCTACTTCAGGTAGACAGATTCACTTATAAACCCATTATCAAACAACTTTCTAACCTCATCTTTTAGGGCATCATATCTATCCGGATTGAGGGCTCTCCTTTTTTGTCTATGTGTCGTAACTCTTTGGTCTATGTTTACGTAGTGGCAACTAACAATGGGGTCGATGCCTACCACGTCGTCGTGTTTCCAAGCAAAGACATCAAGATTCTTAAGTAAGAAATTTTTCATCCCTATTGCTAGGTTCAGCGCCTCACCCTCTGGGAGAGTACCTCAGGTAAGAGTGACGCTGGTGCATTCAGCACCAAGGTTGACCTCTTCGTAAGCTAGGGTTGGTACAGAATTGAGCATTATTGCGGCTAGCTCTTGTCCATGATTTAATGGGGCATGATGATCCATTAAATGGGAAGTGGGGCATTTTTCCCATTGTATTTGCAGAGGTGGTAGGCCTTGGCTGGCCTATTCCTATGATCATTAAAGATTTTGCGCCTTATCATTTCCAAAAGGGCGTCATATATGATAGGATCTTTGTTCTGCACGTCCCTCCAGAAGAGGGAGTTCATAGACAGTCCTTCTCGCAAAGAAGTAAGTACTTCTTTGTCTGTGACTTGCACACAATAAGACATTTCATTAAAAAAAATTCAATGATTAACCCTGCTATTGTCGCATGTCTTGCAACCGCTGAATATGCCTTTCTCCTTCTTTGGTCGTCGCAAAACGGTTCAAGAATGTCTTCTTGAGGTCAGGCCAGCTTCGAATGCTTCCTTTCGACAGTCTAGTATACCAGATTTCTGCCCCTCCACTCAAGGTTAGGTGAAAGGCTCTACATTTCATAGCTAGTGTGGCCCCCTTCAAATTCATATGAGTTTTGAAGCTATTGATGTACTTCGCTGGGTCCCCTCTCCCATCATATTTGGGAACTTTAGGGAGAGTAAAGTGGTTTAGCATGGGAGCATTCTCTATGGCCTCTAAAAAAGGCAAATGATCATCATCGTCATCAAGTTCGCAAGATCTCTGAGGTTCGCCTGAGTCCACATCCTCCCCTTGATGGGTTTGAAGAGGTAGCTGATATTGTCCTGCTTTATTCCTTACCTGAGCCCTCCTTTCACGCCTATTTTTAGGGAAACAAACCTGAGGCTCTTCCAGAAGAATGGGTTGCTATTCTTCACGTTGGTAAGGCTCTTGCTGCCTATGTCTATACATCGAAGGGGGAGGGTGAGCTTGCCTATGTCTAGGCACTAGGGGCGGGTAAGCTTGCCTATTTCTAGGTAGTCCTAGCCCTATCTTATCGAATACGCTAACCAACCTCTGAGATCTATTATTTAGCTCGTAATTTGGAAGGAAATTGAATGGGGCTTCGTATGGCCATTCCGATGCACAGTTAGCTGATGTGTCTATCTCGAATTCTCTCACCTGTGAAGCCCCCATCCTATCATGATGGTGTCTTGCCATCTAGCTTTGGACTTCTTCCTCCTCGTCGCTATATCCTTGGGCGTCTGGGAATGTGTTGTCAGGGGCTGCATGTGGGGGAGGGGGGAAAATCCTCCTTGCCCTCACATTCTCATCAACATCTCTTGCATGGCCAAGTTTTATTGGGTTATGTTTCTCATATTGGCCACCATCATGGCCATTTTCCTAGTAAGCCTAACTAGAACCTTTTCACCACCTCCAGATCCTCCTCGTCTTCGTGTTGGAGATCATGGGCGTGCGATTGGAATGGCTTGTGAGGGTCCCCCTTCTTTAAGGTATTCCCTTATCCTTCTAGGTACATTTTCATCATTTGAACTCATTTTTCTCAAAATACTCAGTGCTAGGGTTCTCCTTTTCTTTAGAGGATTTTTAGATTCCTAATGCTCCTTTTTCAAGGATACTCATTTTTCAAGGGTTAGGATTCTTTCAACCAAACTTTCCACTATTGCCCAGCATTTTCTCTACGTGTTTTCATGGTTAATTGTTAAGTTTCCCACATACAGTGCCAATCTGTCGACCCTAAAAAATGAATCAACAGATGTCAGGCCCACTCACGCCACATCAAGAATTATTTTGCCACGTTCTTACCGGAATATCGATGGTAACACGAAAGACATAGAAGCGGAAGGTCTTTACGACGCGAAATAAAAATATGTTCAAGCTCCAACAGGTGGAATGAGAGCAATCACACTATCAACTATCACCAAAGAGAAATCAAAACCAACGGGTGGAAGGATAGTTGAAATGTTAATATATTTCTTTCAAGAGTTCAAGTGTACACTTTAAGTATATGACTGTTAATTTCATTATCCATCCCCTCTAAAGTCATAGAGAGACTCTATTTATACTGTATTGGCCAACGTGGTGACCGTTGGATTGAAACCACGTGGCCTCATCTCCTTAACAAGACTTCTCGTCATTGTCCACTCATACAATTAATACACTGATAAAGGGTCAATCGCCCTATACAATAGGCTGACATATTGACAAAATTTATCACAAGTGTTACATCAATCACTTCTAAGAGATCTTCGAATATATTATAAGAGACAGCATCGGCATCATGGGCTTCAGACGAATTTGAGAACCTCGGATATATCCTTGGAGATGGTTCTCTAAAGGGAGAGCCTCGGCCATTTTCTACTCTTTCATCAGTGCGTCATCTAACGCATCGGCTCAAGATTTGTTCCATCAAGTACTTTGGCCATAAGTAGGGACTTCAGTTCACTGCCCTTCTATGTTCCAGCCTTATGAGTCTTCTTGCCACCTTCTTCCACATGGATACGTCTTCCACGCAGACGTCCACGTGGTAACTTCACACGGACCTCGGATTGGAGGCATAACAGTTCTCCCTTCTCTCTAGAATGGGAGACAAATACAAATCCATCAACACCCTTGATCCTCCACCAAAATCGTCGAAAAACACCACCACTACCGATAACGACACACCTCAACACCTTCTCATACAAATTTTTAACAATCAGCAGCAATATTTGGAGAAATCAGATCTGGTTTGAATCAAAAAATGAGTGGTACGCATTCTAATGCACTCGTTTCACCCACTTCGGCTCGAAACCATCACCATTGATTTTAGAATTTTGACGAAGAAACCACCACCATTAATTTTAGAAGGCCTAAAAGCCCCTAGGTTCGTATAGGAGGCGACCAATTTGGCTGAAATCAAAACTTTAAATTTCATACAATTCATGACTAATTTTTTGATTCCTCTCGTTATGGGACCTACTTTGAGACACACCCCAGATATTCATATGTCACATGATGAGACGATACTCCAACAAAAAAATCAGCCTGATCGAAGGTCGGACGCACCCGAAATCGTCCCAAACGTGAACGCCCAGCAAGTCGAAAAAATACAAATTCTGGCCAATCCTAACCTCATCCCCGACCACGCTCCTAACAACCATGTTTAGTATGAAATTCCACACCGTCCTGCAAAAAATCATCAAATTCGAGGTTTGGAGGTCTATGGCAGCTAGACGCCTAGTTTCAGCCCTCAGCATGAGACCCTCATTGTCCCTGTTTGGGTTTCATTTCCACTACTGCCCATCCACTTTAGGGCAAAGAGTAGTTTGTTTGCTATTTCTAAGGCTATTGGACTTCTGCTCCGTATTGATGAAGCTACTTCTGATTTATGATGACCTACTGAGGCACGAGTATGTATTGAGGTTGATCTTGATTTTGAGCTTCCTGATAGGATATAGATTGAGAGAGAGAAAAGAGGTGGATATAGCAGACTGTTTTATATGACAAGATACCAGATTATTGTTTTTGGTGCAGACACTTTGGGTATACTGATAAGCATTATATGATTGGATCACACCATGTACCACCACCACCCACTACACCACTCCCTACTGACCTCACTCCTAGGCCTCTTCAATCGGCCAAAGATAAGGGTAATAGTACAGTTACATCTCCAATTGTTAATACCACAGTTACTCATCAGAATCATATTTAGAATCAGTCAGTTGCTCCTTCAGTGGCTCCTTCCATTGTTACAACTTCGCCAGTCATGAGCACAGCAACTCTCTAGGTTAATACAGTATTGCAGCCTACTTTCACTTTGGTTGCTCCTACTTTGGCTCCACCTCCAATTGTCAAATCTTCCTATACTTCATATTTTAATCCGCTTGCTGATTATGTGATTCGGGCTCCTCCTGAGGCCCCTTTCGATTCTATAGTAACTCTTGGTACTCTACTACCGTCTCTTCAAACTAGGACTGTACAGCATCCAATTTCTGCTACATCTACTCCATCATTGGCTTCTATTCAGGTTATTAGTCCACATATTACTTCATTCTATGATCTGATGTTCGATGAGATCTTGCAGAGGCCACAAATATTTAATTATCCTACTTACACAATCACAGGGCTGCTCACATTCTAGGTCCGACACCATGCAGGGTTCATGCACCTATTTCTACATCTTCTCCTCCCATTTGTCATCAGAATGTGGAGGCCTCTATTCCTTCTCTGCAGTCGGCTCAGTCAGATACAGAGGGTTCATCTCATATTGAGGTTCACCAGCAGGGCCCCTTCCGTAGATCTTCTTCTGATGATTTGGT
>CAIGRP010080269.1:0-13159 GCA_903798385.1 Fraxinus cuspidata | reverse complement strand
GTTGTTTTAATTTTTGTTATTTTAAAATTCTGTTAACATATGATTTATTTTTCTCGATTGCCATAGTGTAGTTTCGTACTTTTACTGTGGAATGTAAATTTACAAAATAAGATTACAAAAAGAGAGAGAGAGAGAGAGAGAGAGAGAGGCGAAGATCTTTTTATTTTGCATCAATTTACTTGTTCTGTGATGGTCTTTAGTGTGACAGGTTGTAGATTAAACATAGAAGAATAAAATAATTTCTTGCGACAATTTCCCCGATAAGAATACTGTTGAAAGACACTGATGCAATTTGTAGTGTCTGAAATGTTAGCTCATTAGGCATGAGATCCTCTGAAGCTCTGCTGTTGCACTCTTCTTTAAACTGAAAATCAATTACAAAAAAATCAGACATTATTCGAGATGCTTAGAATTTTGAAACCAGCTATTAAGTGGCTTTACCTAAAAATGGTGTTTGAATTGTGACACATGCAACAAATTAAGTTATTTTCTCTGAAGTTCTTCTTTATAGATTCATCAAGAGCTTCATGGTATTGTTTAGTAATTGAACTTAACCACCACATCCCGAATTTAAGGTTTCTATTTAGTTCTGGACATCAACCTTCACGCCATCAACTCAACTATCGACAAGGTAGATGTAGAGGTCAATGTAAAAGTCATACACCTTTTGAGGGTCTATTACCCGAACTCCATACTTCTCCATACTCTCCAATGTAATGTCTCTAATAGTTGGAAAATTCCAAAGTGTGGGGGTCACACATGTATATATATTAAAATGTGTAATTGTATCTTAAAAGTTTAGTCAATAAAGTGATACAGTAAAGTTAATTTTGGACTAATGGGTATTAAATGTCATAGAAATAAAGTGTACAAATGGTTGTTTAAATTGATGAGAGGCCAATTATCAATAACTGAAAGATAATAACTATATAATTCAGTTATTTATTATAGGTCATGGTTCCCAATTAAACGTGGATTTTTTTTCATTTCTCTGCATCCCCATCAGCAGAGAAGAATTCTAAGGAACCACGTATCAATTGGAAAATCATAACCCGTATAATTCAAGCAATCAGATACATGGATCGAGTATGCTTCCGCTTTTAATATTCTCATTGATTTCAACATAGAATATATATATGTCCTAGAAGTACTTTCTTGACATACCTTCAGGTTTCCACATATCGACTGTGTAAGTGCTGAATTGACGGTCGTGTTCAAAAACACGGTGTAGTTCAATAAGAAAGCCACAACACATGACAAAAGCGTCACAGCCTGCAAAGACGTGAAGAACGAATCAACACTTCATATCATAAGCTAATATTAGCTTCCACCGTCCATTCTACATATTATTTGAATTTCAAAGAATTTTGAAAAAGGAAATGTAACAATGCCGTCTTCACAAAATAGTAAATGATAGCAATGAATAACATGTAAACAGAGTACGAATGTGATTTGAAAGCCATCGGAACTTTCACGGAGAACTATGCTAGTTGTAAAAACCTGACACACAAATTTCTTGAGTGTTCGAGTTAATTGATGTATGAAGAGTCGAACTACCTACTCATCGTTTGAAGGTCAATCACAAAACACCAAAAGTTGCTCTAATGGTTAATGAAATAAATATATCATATAACAATATATCTGTGTGTGTGCGTTTTATTGATTTGCTAAAAAAAACACCAAAAAATGCGAAATCACAAATGTAAAGAAAAACAATCGGTGATAAGAATTTTCTCCCATTGCTCATGTTTAGATTCAAAGAAAACGAAGCGCTCGTGTTAAGTATTGTTTGGTTTCCATACCAAATAAATTCCGGAAAAGGATGCAAAACGTCGGCATATATTTTCAGTGAATTGATTACCAACAACCAAGTATAAAGGCTTGACCCGAAAACAATGTGAACATTTGGAATTAGCTTAAGGAATTAATATTACTCACGACCCATATATTCATTTATTGGACAACTTTTGATTCTAGTTCATTTATCCCTTTCTTGGCCCGACTAGAATCTAACATATTCCTATAAATAAGTTTCTTACCCTAGCCATTTTTAGTGTGTTTGATTTGTGAAATATTGGAGAAAACGTGGCTGCAACTGTGAGAGAAAAACGTGTTGCTTTGGTATTCCAAAAACCGGCTGTTGCTTTGTGCTTCAAAAACCGTGTGGCTGCTTTTGTATTTTCTTCTTCTTTTGTGCATCATTCATTGGTTTTCTTCTTGCTTTATGGCTACAAATCAACACCAATATCTCTTTTTTTTTTGTGGGTGAGATTGAGAAGCAACCGAGGTGAATATATTAGTTGTGGATTTGAGCCGTTTGTATTGGTTGTTTCATAGAAAAGAAAACGTGAAACTGAGTTCGAAAATCTTGAAGCGAGCTTCAGCAGCAGGTACCCCAAGTGAACCAGTGGAGAACAAATTGTCCAAGGATTAATATACCTAGGTCCGAATAGCTCGAGCTTTTAGGTCAAAATTAGATTATGCACGTCTACATGAAGGCCTGAGTCTTCATCGAAGAACTTCTCCAGGTTCACTTGTATATAAATACTAGCATTTACACTTAAAATGCATTTAACTTTCAATTGTCAAGTGAGAATGACACATGAATAGAATTATTACTCTATGTGATCTAAAATAATTATAAATATGGTCTACCACTTTCTAGAACTTAAAACTGCAACATTTTGAATAGCTCCTCAGGCCACTCATGTCCCTAAATGCAGCATGCGAGTGTGAGAGAGAGAGAGAGAGCGATGGACTCGTCCAACGGTCTCATTTAGAAACACAATAGAAGCAAAGATTGAAGTAGAGATGCTACTCATTACTTTACTATATCAAGAAATCACATATGCAGCTAGAAATGTATATTTCGTTCCGTAAAGCTCACCTGGAAACCATGTGAGTACAAGTATGGGAAGTTCATGGTCATTTCCAGTTCACCTCTGAAATATGCCCATATTAGCAAGATTGGTCCACAGACTATTCCTACAGATTCCGTGATGCAATTAGTAGACTGGATATTCCAACAGAAGAAGCTCGAAACAACAATATGAACAAGATTTGGGAAGTTTTGGTCTTACCAGTGCACCACATAAGGCCAAAGCTATTAAGGCCACTGGATTTTCCTAGATAATGAATAAAAATATCACGAGTCATGAGTCATTTATAAATGTCGACTTGACTCAACAACTGACACGAGGTAAAATGAAATATAGAAGAAATATTACCACTCTGAGCTATGCAAGCGAGATTTATTGCATTAGTGATGTTTGAAATGATTACAATAGAATAACCGTAAAGGTCGAATGACAAGTCGCGAGCCCCAGCGACGAATGCTCCCAATACGATTGTTCCTACACTGATAGATACCTTGTAAGCATTCTGAAAGCAAAACCCAATACTATATCCATCACATGACAACATATGTAATAACATTAAAATCTACAATGACATATGATCATTGGTCTAAAGATATGACAAAATGAGCAGCATGCGAAACATTTTCTTCACATGGGACTCGCAGAAAATTGGTCTAATTACAAAACTGTAAGGAATGTACATGAAGAAGTGACAGCTAAAGAAATACTTACCTGCCAACAAAATATGATGAATGTTTCTGTCCCAGCAAAATATACTCCACCATCATTGTAAAAGCAACAGTTGTTCGTCTGAGGGCTGTGTACATGGGAACATTGATCCCGCGGATAGATTCCATAGAGATAACCTGTGAAAAGAAAACAAAGAGATAAAAACTAGAAGGAAAACAAAAGATAACCGAAAGGAGCCCACAAAGCAAGATGTACATACCATGTAAAATAAATATGAAATTGTCAAAGGAAGGGTATGAATTATAGCCTTCAGCGGTACAAGTTTTGCCGGGTGATTGGTCAAGCAGAGTGTTTCATCGGATGTGAAAGAAATAATCTTCCAACATCTCAATACGTAGAGAAATAAACATGAAAAAAGCATCTGCAGCGGCAGAAGATGTTCATTAATAAATTCATTAATAAAACATCTTCATGTAAAATTGAACTGAAACTACTTATCTATTAGCAGATATATGATTCCAATATAAGGTCCTAAATAATCAAGATCCAGAAATGAACTTTAAGTATCAACCTTCTCCGATGATAAAATGGCACCAAAAGTGCACATATGTGAACCAAATTAAAATACCGCTGTAACCAATCCACAGATAGTTGCCCACTGGGGAAGTTAAGCCTTTGTTTGATCCAGCCTCTTTTATTATCGGATAATGAGGTTTGGAACTTTCAGTCATGAATTTTATGCAGAATAACAATAAAAGAAGAGGGTCATACATCAACATAAAATCGCAAAAGAAGAGTTTGAACTTAAAGGAAGATCATTCTGACACTAAGATGTGTGGGTGTGTAGGAATTTACGTGTCAGATTGATCACGTAAAGGAGACTGAACTAAGAAGGAATGTATTTTGAGAATAGTGTGTTCGTATTGGTTTGTTCGAGGGTAGCGTGAGTGTTGGAAGAAAATGGATCCCCCATGTGGGCTGACCCGACTCAAATTGCATGGAAAAAGTTTGGAGGGAGAAGTTAAGGGAGCTGAGGTTTTTTTTTTTTTTTAATTTGAAACCCTAACTCCTCACCACCTCTAAATTCCATAAACATTCACTCTATCACAAAAAATCAAAAAGTGAACTATGAACTTCGGATTATACAAAAGAGAGAAAAATACATGAGGGTGGTGAACATCAAATTGAGTTCTTGGATTGTGAACATCAAACTCCTTCCTTAGTGATCGAGTTTTTGGCCAATAAACAAGTACAAGACGGTGTGGTAAGCAAGCAATCAAAAGGCGAGTGATTCAATCTTGTTTTGGTGTTTTCAAGTAAGTTTTACTACTCCAAACTCGATTATAAGCATGCAACCACATTTTACACAGAAATATATAGAGAAGTTCCGGGATAAGATATGATGTGTCAAGACAAGTTTTTGATGCTCAAAAGTGAATGTAACTCGTGAAGAACAGAATCATCTCAATGATGGTGCTTCTATTGATCTTTAAGTTCAAATAGTTCTTGATCTCATAATCAATTTTGTTATGCTACACTAGCTTTTATTTTCAGAAATTGGAACTTTGAAGTCACATTGAGAATAAAACTTGTTTCAGTACTTCATTTACATTCCCAAAATTTATCTGCGGTATTTTCAAAACGTAAGCATGCATATTTAATATTTATAATCTATTAACATATTCTCTGTTTGATTTACTGCAAGAGCAAATAAGAGAAGATTTTCAAACTCATTCTCTGGTCTATTCTTACATATACAAGAGAGTTACCTGAAAAAGTGTGATGACATTTGCTGACGGAAAATTATACGAGGAAATTGCTGCTTTATTGAAGATTACCAACAGAACTGCAGATTAAATACAAAGTTTTAACAGTAGATGACAGTAGCCAAAAAAACAAAAAAGAAATAGAGCTTTAGGCACATTTACATGAATCTATGAACACGATCTATACATCTCCGTCGAAAAGAATCAAGAGGGAAAAAAAATCGGAATTGACCAATAAATTTCTTGAAATAGACCAAATTAGTTGAGCCCTCTAGTTAGGGGAGCAGGGTTACATCCAACCAGAGATACACCGAAGAGTTAGTGTTGGGCTAGCAGAAATTCAAAGTTCTAATATTCTTTAAAAATTAACTTTTTATGATTATATTGGCAATAATCCGACAAAAAGAGGATTATTCAGGGCAGGCTCAATGGATAATGGAAATGGAATAATGGATGGATTCTTAGGACTCCATATCTTTTAGAGATAAAGAAGGGCGTAAGCTTTTTGTGTGCAGTATTCCTACGTTTTTTGAAATATTTACGATCGTTTTGGTAGACCGTGATGGAATTGTTAGAGCTGATGTACCTTTTAAAACCGAAAGATGAAACAATATTGGCACACCGGTTCAACCAGCAACCCCACCCTCTTTAGAATTTTACAACCTAAACATGTCAACTTAATAAATAATTGATGACTGGTTGTGCTCCTCTTTCGAAAGGTTGACACGCACACTTGCTCAATAGGTTCGGACCAAGCAGGCAATTTTCAATAAAAATAATACATAAACATAACAACGAGAAAAATATTATTTGGAAGAAAGGTGCTATACTGCTGTCATCCTCTGTTACAAAGTAAGAAAAATAAGTGAATAACATCCATATCACATAGACAAAAAATGATGAAAACCCAAATTTAAGCAGAAAGAGATCACAGAACATGTCATAAAACTGGTAACAAAAGAAAGTGTTAACTAACCAGCAAATGCCATGTAAGAAATGGCAGCAAATGCACCTTTCTTTGTCATGGTGGGTCTCTTCTTGCTGCCGGAGCCGGGGTCAGAAACCGGCATCAGCGGTGTCTTGGAGGATTCCTCCATGGAAACCATTGGAAAAGAGAGTGAAAAGGTGGGGTGGTGATTGAGAGATTTTTTTAGTTTGTATAAACTGGCTAGAAAAAGCTGAAAATGTGACCTTTTTATAAGGCATGGGAAGTGCTTGTCCAGTGAGGTCCACTTGATATTATTTTATTTTGTCTGGATTATTGACACTAGATTTTGGATTCATGTTGGTTGGTCAACGAAAGAATTCTTCTCTTTGAATAATGAAAATTTTGGATTCTGAATTACTAGCTTCGGATTTTCGATTCATATTGTTTGGTCAACAAGGAATTTCATTTTATATCTTGGAATTTTCGAATGATGGAAATTTGAAGCTGCATTTAGCAATATTCCTACAATATGAATTAAATATTTTGGATTCATGTTGTTTGATTTCATTAATAGAATAGGGTAGCTCTTATTGATTTGACTCATAACACTCACACTTCCTTCCCTCGATCGAGAGTAGACTTTGGAGAGATCACTCTTTTATGGATGAAACCTAATGGAAGCCATAAAGCATATTCCCCGCATACAACTTATGCCATTCGAAGTGGCATAAGCCTAGTATTCATTCACAAATCTTGTAACAAAAATGGGATGCTAAACTTCATAAGCTAAGTTTGATTGAATTGAAACTATTAAAAATTATAAATATTAATTTATAAACGTTATTCTCGTGTTCTTTTGTCCCTATTTAATTTTTCTAATGTTTGGATTTTCAAATTATCAGTTTTGATTTAGTGCACAATCTTGGATGGCTGATTGTTGTGATGATGAGAAGTTATGTAGAATAAATGACTGAATGGATTTAAGAATAAATGGATTGAAAACGGAAAAAGGTTATAATGTAGGTATAGCGTTCGAACTCCGATTTGGCCCCATTATGAATTTTAGCCATCCGAAAACGGAAAAAGATCAACAAATCATGCAGTTTGGTCATTAAATTAGTCTCCAACAAACACGCCTTAAACTCACAAAATTAGCCCCCAAATCTCTGGTGTTATTTCTTATATTTTAACCAAGTCATCCGCCCAGATCGTCTCTCATTGAAATAGAAGGGAATATTCGTCATTTCACAACTTTTTATTGAGAAATATGATAAATAGATAGAAATAATGGTTTGTGTAATTAAATATGTAATTAATGGTGAAATGACAAAAAAAATAAAAGGTATGGACTTTTTTTGCAATAATAGGGAAATGTAGGGACATTATGTACTAAATACCCATTTAATAATTTATATGGGACTTATTTGGACTTTTTTTTTAAAAAAAATTGGGACTGTGATTGCAATTAGTTTTTTCTTTTTCTTTTTGTTTTATTCAAAAAGAATGGTATATTAATCATTTCATAATTTTTAATTGAGAAAATAGGTGAAAATGACATTTTTGCGCAACGAATGGTGAAAATGCCAAAAAATAAAGGTATGGACGTTTTCCACAATAACAATGAAATATGGGGACGTTATGTGCTAATTACCCGAGAATATATATCGTCTAGTATTTTTTTTTTTTATTGTTATGTAGTAAATCGTGAAATATTTTGTTTTGGTGATGCAGATACGAAATTTTCTGCTTATATTAATGATAAAACGTGTAAATAGGATGGATTCAATCTGTCAGTTTTTTTGAATTTATTATTTTATTTAGGAAAATGTATTAATGATAAAATGTGAAAATATGATGGATTCATATTGGGTCAGTTATAGAATGGGTGGATGGTATTATTTTTGGAAGGATGTATATATAAACACAAAAATGTATATCTTCAAGTATTTTTTTTTTTTTTTATTAATGTTATGTAGTAAATCATGAAATATTTTGTTTTAGTGATGCACATATGAATTTTTCCGATTTTAGTTAGTTTAAACTAGATTTTTATGTAAACCCTTAAAAATAAAGGGTTAATTCATGATTTTTGACCATCTTATATTAATAAAATTTCGTGAGTTTATTTCTTCATAATTTGGTAGATTCTAAACATTATATTTTTAAGATTTTCGCTTGAATTCCTTATTTCACGTTGCGTCGAGGAGATTTTCAATTATATCTTACCATCTACAAGAAATAATATAAATTCTTGAGTTGAAATAAAACAATCTGATAAAAATAATTTTGCTTCGAATGACACAGAAAATGACTTATATGAAGAAGATATGATTGAATTGGAATTCGATAAAGAGGTATGCAAGATTTAGGATTTTTTAAGCTGATATTTGTGTCTAATCTAATTGTAAAAATTAATTACCAAGTAATTATTGTATTCATGATTTGAGCATTATGATTTTTTTTTAATTTGAAGAATATATATAAAGTTAAAAGAATGCATTATTTTATTTATTAGTTAGAATATTTAAAGTAATATTAAAAATTAAAAAAATGCATAATTACTCATATGCTTCACATAGACACGTGTATGCTTTTAATACTTGATGATCGATCAAAAGACATTTTCACGCATTACGTATTTTAGAACCTCATGATAGTTATCAAATGTAAAAAATTTCACTATTGGTCTTTTAACCTAGTGTTCGAATAGAAAATTAGTATGCTATACAAAACCTTTTAAAATGAGAAATTGGGTTCTCGACCTTTCGTATAGTTTTACAACTGAATTTTTAAATGATAAACGCTGTCCAGATATATGCTAAATCAGCGCAAGGTACTTGCATGTCCAACTTTATAAAGTAGGGTTTGACTTATCAACTTAGATTGATGTTCGAAAATTTGAAGTACGACGTTATTTTATGAATTTTATATGACAATTTAACAAAGATTTGAAGAGTTCCCAATGCTGAGGTAACGCTAACAAAAGATCTATGCTCTTTTTTAAAGGTTAAAGATGAACTTGCAATAAGAATAAAAAGTTAAATGGGTCTAATAGTGTAAATTTCTCTAACCATATAGGCGTCTATGTTATAAGGGTAGTTATACTGTCACCATAATTTTTATTTGATACACTATATTTTGATTGCATTTAAGTCGTTTTATCAATTTTTTCCTTAATTTTTTCCGTCGAATTCTTATCTTCAACCATCAATTAATTAATATGTTTTGTCCTTGAAGATAATTTATATCCAAATATTTTATTTTCATGCTTTAAAATGCAGGGGAAAATATTTTCTTTTTATTTATTTTTAAAAAATATATGATGAAAAAATAAGTTGTTTTTGCCGTTTCAAATTACCTATTGACATAAAATGGTTATCAAATACTGAATGCGTTTACTAATGGAAAGTTTAAGAATAAGAATGAAATGAAAAGTCGTTAGGGATGTAATTATGATAATGATAAAAAATGAGAACCCTTAAGTGCAAGAAACAAAAATTGTGGTGCTAACAATATGCATTGGAAAATATCTCCTCTCTACTATGATGCTTGCTGAAATTGCTGATCTTATCTATTCCCTACACATTCTATGGCTATTTGCAAAACCACTCTGGACTCTCTAGCTATGCTTATCACATAACCCAATCTTTCAATCCTTGTTTTTTTCACTGTCAATTTCAAATTTTGAAATAAAATCTTTTCTTTTTTTTTATCTGCTACATTATTTGAAGAAAATGGATTGTTGTCTACTAAATACTTGTATTGATTACAAAATGTGTTACAATTGCATCTCACAAAAAAAAAAAAAAAATACAATTTACGGTTGATCAAAACTTATCTTCTATCAACTATTTCACATAAAAGATTCAACAAATTGGCTATTTCTCGAGAAAGAAATAGTTGAACAACTAGATTATAAATTTGATAAATACTTTTGCATTTAAAACCGCAAGGCGAGTATTATTCGTGTGATCGTTTGTAATTTTTTTGTCTTGTTATTTGATTATAATATTAATATTTTAAATATTACATTTTGTTTGCCGTTTATTTGTTGAGTTAAAAGTTAACAAATTTAATTCCGTAAAATTCTTATAAAAAAAAATGTATACTACGATTTGAGGCCTAATTTATAAAGTTCAACTCAAATCCTAAAATTCCAAATACGATCTCCAAATGGAATTGTAAACACTGATCTTCACCTGATGTGAACTTATGGGTAAATTGTTTTCAGAACATGAACCTAGGATCAAGGTACTATGCAAGGATATAAGAATCCAATTTGGGAGACAATACGAGGTCCAAACAAGTGTTCTAGTCTAATAGGAAAAAGCCCACGAAAAATTACCTTAAATCTTTTGTTTAAAGATCCAATTTCGAAAATCAAATAATAATAATAATAATAATAATAATAATAATAATAATAATAATAAGGGGTGGGTACGATTGTGGTGTATATACACAAATTGGTAAGTTAAAAAATAATTAAAACTTGATTATCAAAGCCAATAGCGTTGTTAATTATTATGCACTCTAATTTTGATTCTAATAAGAATTTCGAGGAAATAGTCAAATCTCATAGCGACGACCTAATAGCAATTCTTACATAGACGAGTCTTCCAAGGGTACCTCACGAGAATTGTCTTCTCGATACTCATTCAGGGTTAAATCCTTCCTAACATCACATTTATTATTAGCACTATCACAATAAAGATGAACACATATAAAATAGTGTTATTACAAATCAAGTAGTACGGGTTATTTCTACCATATTAAACCTTCTTTATGG
Source organism: Fraxinus cuspidata (assembly GCA_903798385.1). NCBI lineage: Eukaryota > Viridiplantae > Streptophyta > Magnoliopsida > Lamiales > Oleaceae > Fraxinus > Fraxinus cuspidata. Next base: position 2,131 of record CAIGRP010080269.1, on the reverse strand, counting down.
AATCTCCAATCACAAAGATTAGATTACTCTCGGAGGTGACTCCCTTATGGGTTTAAGACCACCCACCCCCCCCCCCCTCGATAACTAAGAATAATAAAATATAAGATGTTTTTATTTGAAATTTTAAACATTCCCACATTCCAAAAATATTATGCTTGTAGAGCTTTTTCACCACATTCCAAAGTTGAAGTCCCATTTATTTATTTTCTCACTATCCATTAAAGCACTGAGTTTATCATTCCTCAGTACAAAAAATTTTGTGCAGCCTAAAGCATAGCACGAGCATAAACTTAATACAACAAAATGCAGATCATAATACTTATCCTTTTCAATTGAGAAAATATTCTTCAGGGAAATCGCAGCAACGATCCCTAATATTTTTTTGCAGATTTTATCGTAACCTTTATTTTATGCCAACGAAAATCCTTAACATTTCATAAATATGTATTTGGAGTCCATATGAATGTAAAACATTCATTTGACCGTTAATTACCAAAAAAATTGGACTTTAACCAGTTTTGATTAAATTGAAAGGGTAAAATGACGCTTTACATTTTTTTCATATTAAATAAGTTAAAAAATTAAATTAAAACCCCAAAAAATAAAAATAAATATATAAAACCTTCCCATTCCATCCCACCCAACCCCACCCCTCAAATCAAAATCGCCGATGTCTCTTCTTCTCCTACAAGACCTTACGAGACACCACCACCACCTCCACCACCACCATCACAACTCCCACTCACCACCACACATTACCGGTGCCCGCACCATCCATCACCACCTTTCAATTTACTGCATATTCGAAAATCAAACCAAGAAAACTCACCCTCACACTCAAAAATCAAACCAAGAGAATAACCGATTTCATCTCTATCAAACCTAGAAATCAAATCCCACCCCACCCAAATCAAAACCAGAATTGAATTTCCCCCTTTGTGATTTTGTGAATGGGAAAATTGTAGTAGTGTGAGATCTGGCTTTGAAATTCTAGAAGTTGCATCATTTGTTTGTCCTCGTTTTGCTGAAATACCATCATCAAATTAGATGTCTGGATTGTGGGAGTCGACCGCTGATATTCCATGATGGTGGGTGTGATTGGAGGAGGAGTCGCCGACATTTTTTGAGTTCGCGAGTTGGGGGGTTTTGTTGGTTATTCCGGCAACATCTGGTGGAGTTAGGGCTGGTGGTTGGGTGGGATGTGTAAAGGGGAATGATGGCTTTCCGATGATATATGGTTCGATGGTTTGGGCGGTGTTGGAAAAGAATATAAGTGGCGTTGGCCAGTCTTGGTGGCTGATTTTCAATTGTAGGGGCGTAGGCTGGGGTTGAAGAAGAAACCATTTTTTAGTTCTTTGATTTTATTTATTTTTTTGTTTGTTTATTTATTTTACCCCTTTCAATTTAGTCAAAATTCATCATAGTCCAATTTTCTAGGTCAACTAACGGTCAAATGAATATTTTCCATCCATTTGAACTCCCGATATATATTTATGAAATGTTAAGGATCTTAGCTGGTACAAAATTACGGTTAAGGTAAAGTCTTCAAAAATTGAAAAAATTAGGGATCGTTGTTGCAATTTTCCCAATTCATAATGCTTGGTATATGCATTAACTACCAATACACTCACCAAGACGTTAGATTGTTAGAAAAATGGATGATTTGTGTGTAAATTAATTAACAACTAATATAACAATTTTAAACATAAATATAAGTAATATAATTCAACAATAATATAAACATAAGAAGAGTTAGAAAAGAAAGCCTTTGGAAGTCGCGTCAATGATAATGTCCTAAAGTCGTCTTGCTTCCCATTTTGCGGGTTCTTTCTACACTACACGACTCCAAGATAAAACACATCTCCCTCACAGTCGGTTTTCCTTCTATAGGCACGACCATAGGAAGATAAAGAATGAGTCTTTATCGAATTGATACGAAAGCTGAAAATTTAAAAAAATAAAGTAAGATTGAAAATTAAAAATTAACTTTAATTTTGAAATTTAAAACTTACTTGTTTTTTTATGTTGCGACACACTGTGCCGGAGCGAAAAGTTGTCGTGGGTATCATCAACATTAATACTAGATATGAGGTCCCTTTCTATAATAATTATCGCTACATTAACTTCACGT
>CAIGRP010080264.1:0-10708 GCA_903798385.1 Fraxinus cuspidata | reverse complement strand
AATTATAATATTTATAATTAATTAATTGTGGATTGTTGAATAGTTGGTTGGGCTTAAAATTTTATGGGCCCCTAGTGAGTTTTGATCTAGTACATTTAATTGGGCTAATTATTTAAATCGACCCAACCCATTATTTTATTTATTTATTATTATTATTATTTTATTTTTTTTATGTCTACAGTTGTATTACATGATGGATCAAAATACATATCGACATATCTAATAGGGTTATGATCTCCCATTGATGCGTGATTTCTTATTCTATCTACCATCCCATCATCTGAAGAGAGAAATTGTATTGGAGAGGAAGGTCAAGAATCCGCAATCAAGAACTCTCAAGCAATCAATTTTCGTTCTTCATTCCCAATGGATTAAGGCATGTTCCGCACTTTTTCTTTCTCTTGATAATTTGACATGGAAGATCTTAACATTAAAGAAAGGGTTTTAAATATATCAAGAATTTTGGGTTTCAATTCTAACAGCTTTGATCTCTTGCGGCCCTGTCTACTGAGGGCACAAGATCAGATCTATTTCTAACAGAATCATCAAAGATACATTAACAATGCATCTGAGATTGATTGATAGACGACAATAAATTAAGATAAATGTATTAAAAGAATAATGAATCCCATTAAATTAAAAAGAATCCGGGAGCATTTAATACAAATGGAAATAAAAATGATTTAAATCAACATGGCTAAACTTACCCCTAAAATCTCACAACCACAATTGACTAAGCAAAGCCAGACAGGCATTGCATAATTTTCTCAATCAAAATAAGGAAATAAATGCAGATACCATCATCAGCAAAGTGAAAAACACTTTTGATTCAAAACCCTTGATCGACGTAGCAAACGATATATCTTGTGGCCTGAAAGCGATAAATATGTAATTTAGAAATCATAGCTAGCTAAAACAAAAAGCAGAGTATAGATGATGATGAGGGCATGTTTGACATGCAGTGGTAAACAAGACTAGACAGTATCGAGTAAAGTTTATTCCACCTTACCAAACATGCCATGATTGGTTAAATGATACGTACTTTTGCATTTTGCTTAGTGCACCACAGAAGAGGGCATTATCTGGCATTGGAAACTCAGTCTTGTTATTGTGCTCTGGATTGACAACCCTAATGTAGGTTTCTTGTCCTAGATACCATGAGTCGAGGTTTTCTGTCCTGATGTTCCAAACTCCAACATTATCCAGAGAGATCAAGATTGCAGTCCACGCCCCGGGATAAACCTAAACAGCATAAATAAGTGACAAAACAATTCCCAATATTGTCGTGGGAAATCAAGACTTTCATCAATCGCCTGATGGTTGAAACTATAAAAACTCAAGTCCTAAATGTCGAGTAGCATGGCGTACTCATGTTGAAACTGGGGTTTGAAATCACGTCTATCCTCAGGATGGGAAGAGCAAGTTAAACTGAGTGTCTTGACTTCTACGATAGATTAAGGCTCCTGAACAGCAGAAAATGTAGTTTGGCGGAATGAAACATGAAATTCACATGTCATGGTTTTCTAAATTAAAATTTTAACAGGTTCATTTTTTAGTTCACTAGAGAGATCAAGTTTCACTACAATATTCATAAAAAAAAGGTTCAGCAATTAACTGCCAGAATTCTGCCATTAAAACAACATGCAAATTGTGAGGAAGTTAATGTCAGTAATAACAAAAAATTCTTTATAAGTACCTGTGTCGTGGTGCGAGCAATTCCATCCCACTTATTGTATGTGCCCCGGCTATTCTCCGTCCACTCACCATAATCCATCCTGTAATTAGATTAGCCAGCGTAAAATACAACTGCAATTGAAAGAACATGTTTCCTTCAGATTTTAGATATGTTGAATACTAAAAAAGGCGATATCTTACCCAACCACAAAAAAGGCGTATCCATTCATGTGATAAGTGTGCACCTTGGTTTCATTATTCTGCAAGATCACTTCCATGAATCCTCTATAAGTACCATTAATGACTGATGTTGCCATCCGTGGTGGTCCTGTAAGAGGCCTAGTTGGAAAATCAAGCTTGTACGCTCCCTTCACTTTATATTGATCCGCAAGCCTGATTGGTGTGGCAGGATTCACAAAGGAAATCCCACTAAGTGTAGTTCGCCGTTTCCCATCAATCGTTATGGGTGGCTTGTTTTTCAGCACATACACCTCAGTTACATTAATTGAACCATATCTAAACGAACCTTGAGGGTTTGGGCGAGCACCACTAGCAGACACATTCCATCTGCATCGTGTAAAACACAAAAACAACTCCATGAGCAAAAGAGCGAACAACATTTTAGATAAAAGAAAGTTTATTTGACGTATAGGTTGGAAAGGAAATAATCCTCCACATTTTTCCAGAAGGAATAATTAATCAAATTTTGACGCATTTATTATCTACTACTCGTAAGTGTTAAGAGAATGAATTTAATAATTCATACAACTAGATTCAGTCTCCGGGAAGGTTATTGTGCATGACCTAGAACATGTTTCACTGCACTTAAAAGTTTCTCATTTTTGAAAAAAATAAGGGCCTGTTCTCTTTGTGTTTCAGTTTTGTGTTTTGAAGTTTGAATTTATTTTGAGTTTTGTGTTTTGAGTGTCCATTTTGAGATTGTTGAAAATATATTCTTTTTGGCATTTTGAAAAATTGTTTTGAAAACACCCAAACGCGTTTTGAAAATTTTGACTTGATTATAACGGAAAACACCCAAAACGACAATCGTTTTGTGTTTTCTTTGTAAATTTTTAACTTGTTTTCAAAAACGCGTTTTCGAAAATGGGAAAAAGAACGTGTTTTTACTGTTTTGAAAAATCGAAAACAGAAAACGGCTTGAAAATGATAAAGAGCTGTCACCCTAAACTTCGTTATCAGAAAGGGTAACCTTCAAAATCAAGTTTGGAAAAATAACTAACTTAAAGTTATAAGTACAACTAATATGCTATAAGCAGAGACAAGAATCAATATTTCGTGTTATGTGATCGATTTAATAGAAAAGAGATATTCAAATGTCTCTAAATTTCTTTTTTTTTTCTTTTTTTTTTGATATAATCTGCTGATTGTTCAAAAGGGCTAACATACCTGATAGATCTTGCCTGGTTCATTGAAAAGGTCTTGTCAAATTGGTCTTGTGGTGGGTCGGGAAGAGGACCAGACGCCTTCCCTTTTGAGTTCGTATAGTGCAAGATTGCAACGCCAGTGACTCTCTGCCATACCGTTTCATTCACAAATCTGGCACTTGCAACAATGTAGTAGTCACTGCTTGCATTTTGATCCGTGGTTAACAAAAAGGAATATGATTGTCCAACATGAATATCTAAGCTAGTATAGTTTTGTTGTACTGTATATGAGCCCTCGGCTTCTGCAAGAAGTAGGTTATGGCTCTGAATTCTGAAGTTCAAACTAGTTGATATTCCAGCATTACTTACACGAAGCCGGTAAGTTTTGCCTGCAGTACATATCATAACTTTAGCTATTCAAAATCACATTACCGGAAACAGAAGTTATTTACTTTTCTTGACAAAGTATTTCTAAATGAGTCATTTATAAATCTAATACCTGATCATCTGAAAGCCAAAGATCTCATTATATATATATATATATATATGAGTATGCACACGCACACATATTGCTGTAAGAAATCTTCTGTCTTGTCTTTACAAAAATGGCCCATTGAGGCTTTGAATTTGCTCAATTGTTAAATGAAAGAAACAAAGATCTTGTTTTATTGCGGCCAACAGTCAAGTTCTGAATCATTTTACAACATATTTCAATTATTATGCTAAACACCTTCCACGCTATGGATACCTCAACTACAGCACTATCTTGAACTCTTTTGCCTCACATTCATTGAGCTCTTCCTTTTTCTCAATTAAAAACAGAGGCTTTGGAATTTTGAAGATGCAAATAAAAAAGAATTATTTCAACAACCACAAATCACGTGAAGTATCAGTAAAACCAATGCCAACCATTAATTATATAACCAACAATGGTGATGTGAATCCCCCCAAACAATGGACCTAATTGCACTTCAAGCTCCAGTTTTTTTATGATTTAATCTATAATTTCTTGAACACCAAGGAGGATATCTCAATTAAAGGAGACAACCTTAAAATTCTATATGGCCTAACATATATGAAAAGTCACACTATACATCAACCAAAGATGCATCTTCCTCTCTAGGACTTTGGAAATGTATTACACTATGGAATTGCAAATCTCTCAAACATATAGATAACAAAAGGAAATAATGTTAGCACTCCAGAAATGATCTCACAAGTAAATACATATAATACGCGCATGCGCTTGTTCATAAATCACCTGGTTCAACTGTAACCGTTTCATAGTCTATGCCATCAGGGACAAGAGTATCATTGTATCTAAAAGGTCCTTTCCCATTAATTAGAACACCATCTGGCATCCCAAGATCTCTCCCAGCATTAAGGGTTTTCCTCAAAGCCTATAAAAGATCAAAAAATCAGTCATTAGACATAAATAAAGAGACACAAACTTCCTGAATTTCAATTGACTTAAGAGTGAAATATCATCAAACACTAACCGTGTGATTTTGGGTATACCAATCACCAATCAAGATTGTGATATCCCCGTAAGGAGTGTCAAAAGGAATTGGAATAATAGGTCGGTTATTAATAATAAAGGTGCCAAAACCCCCCGATGCTCGTTGAAAATAGAGCGAAGGGAAGTAGAAGAAGCTCCCAATCTGATCCTTAACCTGAAATTGGTAAGTCCAATTCCACTTGGAAGGGATGGGACAATTTGTGCCAAGCACCCCATCTTGCCAAGAAGTCCTCCTTTGTTGTATACCAGACCTGATTCACCAAAAACAAACATGCATCTTTATCAAAAGTATATAAAGTACTAAAAATTTCAAGAAAATTCAATGAAACTGACTATGAATATCCTACCAATGCATTAGAAGATCTTCATCTAATTTGTTCTTCACATTGACAACAACATTGTTGTTAGTGGTCGCATTAATGGTGGGACCTGGAAACTCGCCATTTATGGCAATAACCTGCAATGTGTAGCAAAGCAGTTCGATAATCTTAAATCCTTAAGAACATGTTTGGAAAGCAGCGGATGTGTTATAAGTGCACGTTTGGTGAGTAATTGGAGAGGACTTATCCCACGATACAATAAACAAGATTTTAACTTATTCATTGTCATTATTGCCCTTTTTATTCCCTCACTACAAAACATACCATTAAAGTTCCTCAACATTTCACCAAACCCCATTTCCTAGATCTGATGCTACCCATTCAAATTTTCAGAAATCTAGACCCTTCCCATACAGCCTAAGCAAATTTAAAGCAGACCCACTTCTCCAGAAGCTGTAAAAACATCAGATTCCAATTTCCACATAAAAAGAGTAAAAAGATTGTAGATACAGAGAAAATCAGAAAGGGGTCTAGAAAAAAAAAACCTGCTGGGGAATACCGAGAGGAGAAGCAGTAATATATGAGACCACAAAATTATAGTTCACAAATGGATCTTCAGCAAATGATAAGCCCAGGAGCAAGCAAATGTGGATAAACAAGAGTGAGAAAAAGCTAAATGAAGCCATGAACTCAGTTCAACTTTGTTCACTGAAAGTAAACGTTGAAATCCAAAACAGCCCACTTTTTCTTGCCTTTCTGTGTGTTTACATTATCAATGGGAGAAAGAAACTGGGAAAGGAGGAGATGAAAAGAGTGTAATGAGCGTATGTACAAAAAGTTTGAGAAACCGCTCTATTGGGGTATACGGTTTTCAAGTGTGGGGTTAAATGAGAGAGAGAAGGTTAAAATTATGCATGGTTGGAGGGATTTTGCTGAGCTTTTTGTGTGTGAGAGAGAGTGAGAATGTGTGTGAGAGAGAGAGACAGCCAACGGCCAGTTCAGACTTATATATACACTTGGTACACGCCTTTTCCTTTTATTGATGACCAATGTTGTCTGTCTCCATCTTACTCCATAAATTACAGGGAGATTCTATCTGGGGTCCTCAACTTTTGAAATTTGTTTCATTTAAGTCTTTAACTCTTAAGATGAAGTTTCTGAATTTTCGACATTTTAGATTTGTAAAGTTTTTGTCTCATATCAACGGAAATAATTTTTGACCGTTAAGAAGTGAAAAATTGTTAAACAACTACCATATGCTTATGTCGATTAACATGAAAAAAGGAAAGAAAAAAAATTTCTTCAACCTTCTTTCAATGTTATTTTCCCATCCAAACCCATTCGTCACCAAGCCCCACTGAGTTGAGATATAAAGTTTAATTTTTGTTGTCCACACAATTAATTATGACCGATCATTTTCAATTTATAAGTCCAACATTTCTCTAACTATTCCTCATGATTAAAAATATGTGATATTTTAGTAAAATAATGTGTTAATAATTAATTGGGGGACAGTGAATTGGTCAACAGTCTCAATTCCGCTCCACTGCCTTTTGCTGTAATCAGGGACTCAAATTTCACAAATGCAGAAGGTTGGAGGCCTTGATGTTCTATTTCAATATTTGAGGGTCAAAGTGTAACATTTATTAAACATTGAGGACTTAGTAAGATTAAATTGGTGCAAAGCCTATGCAGTGCGCAAGAGTCGGTGCATGTATGGGAGAAATTCTTTGAAAGTTCAAAAATGATTTTTATATATATATATATATATATAAAACCTATTATTCAAAAGTAGGAAAAAGTTATGCAATAATGTAAAAAAATAATTTTTCGACAGTATGAAAATTAAAATAATTGTTGAAAAAGGCAATTTTCAAAGAAATCACTTTCACACAAGACTTAAAACATCTCCAATAAACTATTTAAAAAAGAGAATACTCCTTGTTTTCAAGATTCAAATATTCTTTATTCTAATTCTTTTAAAATATTCAGTGAGTTTAACTCTCTACTTTTGAAGAGTCAAATTCACTCTTTATTTGTATTCTATCAAAATTGCATAAATAAAATTGCAAGTTTAAGCTCCTATTTGACAATCATTATTTTAAAAATCTTTTTTTTTATATTTTTATTTTTAGTTACACATTCATACAATAAAATATTTTGCACATAAATTCAAATCTTTTCGTACTTTTTAAGCACACATTCTATTTAAAAAACAATCATAATTTAAAACTCAATCTTCCCCAAACAATGGTTGTCAAACAGGAGCTAAATGTTCAACTACATAAATAATTCATATTATATTGAATAGTTTAGCTATTTACATCTAAAAATACATATTAATTGAAAAATGATAAAAAAAAATACAATAAATGAATGCGGAGAAAAGTAAAATAAAAAGTTTGTTTGAGTGTCTGAAAATTCTCCTTTAAATATGGTCTCGATTATGATATAAAGCTAATAAAAAATAAAGAATCTCTTATTTAAATTTGGTCTCGATTATGATAAAATGCTAATAAAAAATAAAGAATCTCTTATAGATACTATTCAACTTTTCCTTTTCAAATTGTTTAAAAAAATCAACTTGTCCAACTATTTTTAAGTACATTTTAAAATTTGAAAATAAGTTATACTTTCTTTTTAAGTATAACGCTTGTTTGATAAAGATTTTTTTTAAGTAATTCTTTGAAAAAAAAAAATTAACGAACCTTATGAAAATAAGAAAAATTACGATAAATATGAAAAAATAATATTTTGTTGAAGAATGTATAATTAAAATAAATATGAAAAAATAATAATAATCAAACAAGAACGTAATCAAAATATTAAAAGAGTTATGGCTTAAAAACATATTCAAAGTGTTGCACTAAGATGTAGTCTATCCCCCCTCAATAACATTATTATATTATGACTTGTTCACCTAAAACATTTGTTCTCACACTCAAAAATATAATAATTTCTAGTTTTTTGTGATCTTGTAATACTAAACTTACAAAACCTTTATTTTGTTAACATTAAAATTTCTCATTAAAGTCATCAATTAATTTTAATAACACAATTTATAAGATTCATAATTTTTCAATCAAATATTTTATTAACTTTTATTAAAATTTACTAATATTTTGATTTTGACATATGTCAAACGTGGCCAAAATAACCTACGTTTAAAGAGACACTGAATTATTCATAAAACCGTTTGATGCTTCATCAAATATTTGAATACGATGCACGTTGAGTAATTTATACGTGTTCATGATATAAAGTAAAAATGAATTGTTAACTTGTAATGTTTTATATCCTCGTTAAATTATTATTATAAGTGAAAAGGTATAAAACATCATGAACTTAAAAAATAGATTTTCTTATAGAAAAAAAAAAGGAATTGGTTGGGAATAATATAATATTATCTTAATTTTCAATAATATTATTAAAAAATAAATTTGTATATAACCATCAATAACTTGAAAGCGATTCTTCATTTTGATTGAATTAAGAATGATCAATTGGTCCCTTTACAATCATTCAAGTAATACGTGTCATGTGTAATTATCCATTAATTTTGAATTGAATATAGGATGTTTACAAGTTTCAATAAGGATTTATTACTATGTCGGCAGCTCTTTATAAGATTCTAAATGACTCAATATTGGACTCAAATTTGATAATTTATAATAGTAGTATTCTAAAGTTTTTCTTCTTTCAAAGACAAGGAGAGAAGATGAGATGAGCGTTTTCAAGTAATGCTTACAATTAAGTCAAATTACTTTTAAATCATTTGTTTTACTACATATGTTGGTTTTCCCTTAAAACTCCGTCGAGAAAATAACAATCACGTAAGAATATAACAAAATTATGTTGAGAAATAAGTATGGATATATGTAATATTCTGATTTCAAAGAATTGTCGCAAGAGAAAACATATGATTTGAACCCTCGATGATCCAATATCTTAAATTCCTAACTAAATCAATGTGTAGCTAAGTTGATTCGTAACCTTTTAAAGAAAAATAATTTGTTCATTAACATATTATTATAGTTGCATAATCATTTTTAAAATGTAACTATTCAAATCCTCATGAGATTTTGATGTGGCTCTCGTGAAAATTAGGACGTGAAACTTTAAAATCTTGACACTGTTTCGAGTGAAAATGACTTCATAAAATTGAAAACTAGATTTGGATATTTCCTTTTTAGCAAACTGATTATACAACTAAGAAATGAAACATTACTATTTTTTTATGTCCCATCGTGAAATCTTTTATAATGATGGTTAGTTTCTAAAGCACTAACTTGATAATCATCAATCTTAATTATGAAGCATTGGAATTTACTCAAAGTTAATCACTTTTATCCAAGTATTGGATCATGTATGCCAACTCATTGCTCACCAAATTCCTTAAAATATGCTAAATGGTAGTAGATTTTTCTAAATAATAAATGATTATTGTACCAGATGTTAAGAGATAAATTTCACATCGACTAAATTTTGAAATATAGACACGATGTGAAATTAATTCCGCAACATCAACTATCATAATTTACTATTTTTCTTAAACAGATGGACAATCAACTTTTGCATGCGATCTTCTATAAACTTTCAAAGTTTCATTATTATTCTCGCACAATTGCAAATACACCCAAGATTTTGTAAGATGCAGTCCAGTTGAGTAAATTACTTGTCATATGATGTATCTTTCGGCGCCTTTTAAAGATGCTCGTGTCATGAGAGAATCTCATCTTTTCAATCTCGTCCATATCTCTAAGGGCAAGGATTAATTACAGAAAATAAGAAAGTAATTGGGAGAGAAAAGTTGTGAGAGTGTCCATTAAGCAGAGATTTTGAAAAGTTAAAGAGTTATTTCATAATTAAGAAGTTACTTTGAAACTTGTTTGGATAATTTTTTTGAAATGTGTTGCGTGAATAGTGTTGGGATTCTGATCACCCAAGAATGTCACAATTTAATATTCACAGTAACGAATTGTAATGCAGAAACTAAAGAACTCAAGAATTTGGTTACCCAGTTTGGCCAAGCCTAATCTGGGGGGTTCAGAGATAACTTGAGTCCGTCACTATGCAAAGAACCGTCCAAGAGAGAAATTTACAAAGGTTTACAACCAATAATCAGAAACCGGACACATCCATATCTCTATCGATCATTGATCCTCAAAAAAGATCTCCCAATAATAACCTATTCTATACAACAGAGAAAAAACCTCACTGCCTTGAACCAATTGCAGATTTTCCGGTTGTATTTACTAATTAAATACAACATAAAACTCTGAACAATCAACACAAAACTAACCCTAACCACAAGGCTCAGATTAATACTCAATACAAAGAAGGCAGACAAAGTTATTTCTCAATCAACGAACAGAACCTCTCAAAGTTAGACAAGAATCACCTCACTGAGAGCAAGCTGAAAAACCGTATGAAAATAAACCCAGATGATGAAGAAGAAGTGACGCTACAGTTACCAAAGGAAACAATATAACCAATTTGCCTTCATCCGTTGATTTAGATCAATGGTCCACAAGGAGCTCAAACAAAACAAGGATCCAAGTGAAGACAGAAGAGCCAATACTAACTAGCCACGTGGATCAAGGTAAAAAACGTGTTTCCACTTATGAAGTTGTAATTTAAGAACCACAACTTACAATCTTTACATTGGTTCTTACCTCTCACTCTCTCTAGTTGCTACAATGCATAGGACGGGAGTGTTATCTTATATCATCGCCCGGGTACCTGCAAAAAATTAACATGTATCAATATGTAATAGAGACATACAGACTCTAAATTTATTCAAAGGTAGA
>CAIGRP010080247.1:0-15178 GCA_903798385.1 Fraxinus cuspidata | reverse complement strand
ATGGAAAATAATGACCTATCAAACATGCCTTAAGAGTGTGTGCCAAATATCGTTCATGCTGAATAAAAAGATTGAAATATATTAAACTATTAGATTTTTTTAGTTTATAATTATTCTTATTATCTTCTATTAGAATTGGAAATGTCAAAATATGCATTATGTTGTTATTCAAATACAGCGATCCCCTGTTAATTTTTAGTTTATTTATCTATGCTCGCGTTCTCTTGACTTTGATACAGTGAATGTGTCTTGACAATTTTTATCGAATTTGATTTAGTTATTATTAATTACTATATTGACTTATTTGACTTGTTACCATTTTTGACTTGTTTAGAATAGTTCTCTTTACTTTATTTTGAGTAAAAATGAGACTTTTTAAAATGAACAAGACAGAAAAAAAAAATGAAAGAAACGACTTTAAAAAAAAAAAAATGAAAGAAACGACTTATAAAATTGAAAAAAAAAAAAAATGGTTACAAGGTGATTTTACACTGTACATGGTCCTTTTGAAAAGTTGGGGTGGAATGTAATATTTTACAAACAAGGAGGGCCGGACAGTGTAATTATTCAGCTCCCCATCCTCCAAAAGGGAGAAAAAATATAAATAAAAAGAAGAAAGAAAGAAGAAGAAGAAAGGAGAAGCTAGAGTTCTGTTTCAGTATGAATTGAAAGTCGAGTCGAAGAGATCCACTTGCTATTTACTGAATTCTACTGCAAATCAACCAATTGATTTGTATTCGATCGAGCAGAAATGGCGCCTCCAGCTCAATCTCAGAAATCCTCTTCACCATCTTAACCCTCCGGGTATTCGCCTGAGCCCTCTCCATTGTATTTTATATATGTACTTTTTATATATATTTTTTAGATGGATAATAATTCGAAGAGTAATTGGATTGTACATTGAGTGCCAAATTGTACATTTATAACTTTTGGTAAAGGCGTGGGATTATGAAAATGGAGGTCTAAGTTTACTAGATTTACCTCTGAAATTCAAGCGTGTAAAGTGATGAAACACAATGAATCGAGATAATACATTGCTGAGTTCACTTCTAATCTCTCTGTCCATAGGTCGCCTCCACAACCCCAATTCAGTGACGGAAAAGAAATGATTTTGTTCAATCGCGAGTCTCTTCTATGTCGATATGTGTGTATATGCCAGATTAATTCGCTGATAGACCTACTGATCAGCATTCAGTAGACTTGAGGCGAATTTGTTCTCTCTCTTTTTTTTGCGTGTGTACAGGAGGGAATTTGATATCTGAAAAAGAACAGCCGAGCAAATGGATAACTATATGAATTTTTCCATCTCTTTTCCTCGCAAACAGACTCCAGATAATGCTCACACTAGTACTTCTCGAAACTCTAACCCTTATTTTGATTCGACCAGAAAAGGGGAAGTTTCAGATGTGAAAATGCAGCTCCGGAAACTGGCAGGGAGCAGAGCTCCCGGAACAGATGATGCAAAGAGGGAGCTTTTCAAGAAGGTGATCTCGTACATGACAATTGGGATTGATGTGTCATCAGTTTTTAGTGAAATGGTGATGTGCTCGGCGACCACAGATATAGTGCTACAAAAGATTTGTTACTTATATGTGGGAATTATGCAAAGTACAATCCAGATCTAGTGCTCTTGACAATTAATTTCCTTCCAAGGGATTGCAAGGATGAAGATCCAATGATTCGTGGTTTGGCTTTGAGCAGTTTGTTTTCGCTTCGCGTCGCAAATTTGGTGGAGTACTTGGTGGGGCCATTGGGTAATGGGTTGAAGGATGGAAATAGTTATGTGCGGATGGTTGCGGCTGTAGGGTTTCTCAAGTAATATCATATTTCGGCTTTGACTTGCATGGATGCTGATTTTCCTGCTACGCTCAAGCATTTAATGCTTAACGACAAGGATGCTCATGTAAGCTACTTACATATGATTTTATATGCTTATAAATATGTCTTCTTATGGATGTTGCTTCTAATGTTTAAATTATTGGCCATCATATGTTGCAATATTATAATTTTAAGGAATTTTATCGTATAAACTTCACCAGAGTACATAAATCTATTATATTGCTAATTATTAAATATCCTCCTTTTGTTTCATCAGGTAGTTGTATACTGTTTAACTTCTCTACAATAGATCTGGGGTCTGGAAGCAAGTACATCTGAGGAAGCAAGCCAGTTATATCCTACTTTCTAAATAGGTACGTTACTGGATCTTTGTTCATTGCATCAATTTCTTTTTGACAATTGGAAGTCAACATGTATAGCAACATTGTACTATATGCTGAATTTTACCATTCTGTTATATTGAAAACATAACCTCCATTTAAGTGTAATGGCCAGTCAAAAAATTTAAGTTCAAGTAAATGACAAGGCATAAAAATTATCATAGAAGAATATGTGCCTAAATAGTGCATCAAACGTAAGCTCATAAGTTCCATGATTGAAAACAGTTTGTTTTTTAGACTTGGCACGAAAAGCAACAAAGTATGGAGCTAAAGCAATATGACGATAATTAGTAGGTAACAATTGACTCTCAATAAGTGTGTGAACAAACGACGCTTGAAAAACGTGGCAACCGGGGAAGCATCACAGAGCTGAAATAAAATCATAGAAAAGCCAACGTTAGAGTCTACCAAAATATTAGGCAAGATAAATTTCGGCATGGAATCAAGGATAGGTGGATTGTTTGACTTAGGTGGGAATACTACAAGTAATTCATCATCCTCGCTATCATATTAGTCAATTGGCTCAATAAACTTTAGATCAAACTCTATTATAAAATCCTAATTAAAATCTATTTCTATCTTTATTCTTATCTTGATCTCCATCACATGTCTTAGACTTGTTTCTAAACCTCTTGGTTCTCTTTTAAGCGGAAGTTCCTATACACATCTAGATCTTATTGATTCGCATGATTATTATTGGAGAAACTGCTGAAGTGACACCAATACAGTTGGCAAGTCACTGCATTGTAAAACCATCAAAAAAATCTTTTCAACAAATCATGCCATCCTCTTATTCTCCATAAAGTTTTAGTCCTACTCTAAGTTGCATGTTGTGATCCAAAACTGCATGAATCTTTGAAGATATTTTACAGATTTTAATCTCTGCAGAGTTTTGAGTCCTGCTATAATGGTGCACATCAAGCCAAGAATAATCCTCAAATCTTGTATATAATTACTAGTGGGGCAAACGTGCGTTGCACGTTAATTGGATGACATTAAAAATAAGTGTGTAACAAAATAAAGAATAATCCTTGACATACAAATTATATTTACAAACTTGACAAACCAATTTGAGGATTGTTCCATTTACTATTCACAATATGATAATATGTTTTAAAAAATATATATTATTTTGATTCAACTTTGAGAATAAGAAAAAATATAATAAAAGAAAATGTATCTTACTATTAAAAAAAATACTTATAGTTCAGAATGTGAGTGAAAAAATATTGTTATTGGTAGCAGTGTAAAAAAAAAATGACTAAAAAAAAAAACATTGTTGATTGCCTTAAGAAACATTGTTATTGGTTAAAAAAAAAAAAAATTCTCTCCGTGTGGGCGTGCCACACGAAGGGGATCCCCTCTGTGTGGCACAAAGGCACCTCCGCACGTGCGCACATGAAGGCATGGAGAGGATTTCTTTTTTTCTTTTTCGTGCGCGCCGGAGGTTTTTTTTTCTCGTTTTTGTGCGCGCGCTCAGGTTTTTCCGTGCATACACAGAGAAACCTCTGCGCACTCTGAAGGTTTTTTTTTTTTACAGTGCTACCAATACCATTTTTTCAATTTGAGATACAAATTTGATTAAATAAGTTAATGAAATTTTCATAATCCATACAAAAAAGTGATTTAATTTATGCAAATTTATCCAACAAAATCATCCAATCCCCATACTCAAGTTTCTAATTTAAAGCATCGATCTCAATTTTAAAACTCAATCCACGCAGTCAAATATAAATTTCATTATATATATTCACATCTCATAAAATCCATTAAATTCCAACCCCCAAATCAAGAAAATTCTTTCGGCACAGTTGAAAAGTTTCGTGAGATCAGAAAAGAAAAGTGAAGAACTCTTACAAGATCTCCCCTTCAGAAAAAGCCTGCAAATTCAGTTGCCTAGAACCTACAAATTCAGTTGCCTAGAAGAAGAAACCAGTCACACGATTCGAAGAAGAATTAATATAAATGAATTGACACAAAGAAAGGGAGAAAATATAATCCAAACCCGAGGTTGCGTGGGAAAATGGAGGAGTGGGTGGTTGCGTGAGATAATGGAGAAGATGGCGGTGTGGAAAATTTTGACGAATTTCAGGGAATTAAAAAAAAAGGGGGATTTTTTACGATGATTGGAGATGGCGACACGTGTCCACCTTTACTTTGGCTCTTTTAATATGTAGTGAAATCAATTTTAGCAATACCCTCGTTCCAAATTTTAAACCCTTTTGCTTCAGATTAAGTATACCACATATGAAGTTTTCTGTTTCAGCTTAGCTGTAAATAATGTAATATCATTTGCAGTAAACCTTTCTCTGCAAGATGCTGTTTTAGATGGTGCTCTCCATGGCACAATATTGCCTCATTATTTCTGCTGAATTTTATTTTTCTTGTGTAGTATTATTTCTGTTGACTTGCTCTTATGACATCTCTCAAGTTAACGTATCGAAGCACAGAAGTATATCCTATGATTTATATCATCAAAGTGTATTTATTCATTTGCACAAATTTATATCAGTAGAATGTTAATTCCCTTGCAATTTATCCTTGTCTACTCTTGAAACTTTTTTTGAATTTTCTTATCAGGTGTATGAACTTATCAAAGCCCCTCTCCTCACTCTAGTGAGCTCAGGAAGTCCTGAGCAATTATATGCAGTATTAAGCCACCTACATCTTCTAGTGATGCGTGCACCGTATATATTCTCTTCAGACTACAAGCATTTCTACTGTCAGTACATTGAACCATTTTTTGTCAAAAAATAAAGCTACAAATGTTGACTGCTGTGGCAAATGAGAGCAATACATATGACATAGGTGGGCAACCTGTCTAATCATTCTCTGGTCAGGTGGTGATTCCTTACCCTTTTGAGCATGACTAACGTGTGGCCTTTTTGCTCCATTTTAGTGACCGAACTATGTGAATATGCTGCAAATGTTGACATCCCAATGGCAAGAGAATCAATTCGGGCTGTTGGCAAGATAGCATTGCACCAATATGATGTAAATGCCATCGTTGATCGGCTGCTTCAGTTTCTGGAAATGAAGAGGAACACTTGACTGCTGAAACTCTGGTAAGCATCTCATTCTTCTGTTCAGATGCCTGGCACTTGGGATATACTGATTGTTAACGGTTAATTGTGTATGATTCAGTAACATTGAACTGTAATCTTCTTAATTAAGGCAGCTTAATAAAGTTGAGAATTCTTGTTACAGGTGCTTGTAAAAGATCTTCTCAGAAAATATCCTCAGTGGAGTCATGACTGTATCGCAGTTGTTGGGAATATCAGTAGCAAAAATGTCCAGGAAACCAAAGCCAAGACAGCTCTTATTTGGATGCTAGGGGAATATGCTCAAGAAATGCAGGATGCTCCATACATTTTAGAGAGTCTTATCGAAAACTGGGATGAGGAGCACTCTGCAGAGGTAATAAAATGGGATTATCTTGTATTAGTGATATTCCTCAACTATATAATTTTAAGATTTCTTTAATGGTACCACACTGTTGATCCATACTTGGTTACGTCATGGTTTTTCTTGGTGATACTCCAATTAATTATAGTTTATATCAAGCAATATATTTGTTTTGCATTTACGAGCACTTCATGTGTTATGAGACAGAGTAAGGTTGATGCTATTTTTTTCCCTCTAGTAAGTTTCTAGCTTGAAAATTAGGAAGTTTAACTAGTGGTAACTTATTTTAAGTTGTTTGTTTGATTGGCAATGAGTCATCAAATGATCAGATGTCTTTTAAATCTGCTCATGTGATTAGTTTCCTGTGTGTACAGGTTCATTTACGTCTTCTTACGGCAATAATGAAGTGTTTCTTAAGAAGGCCACCAGAGACTCAGAAGGCCCTGGGAGCTGCTTTAGCTGCTGGTCTGGCTGATTTTCATCAGGTCTGGCTTGTCTGCGTGATTTTCTGGAAAGTTAAAAGATCTTGTTTATGTTTTTACTAGACTTAGTTTATGAAGAATGATTGATGGTTGCAGGATGTTCATGATAGGGTCTTATTCTACTATAGGCTTTTAAAGTACAATGTATCTGTAGCTGAACGAGTCGTAGATCCTCCAAAGCAAGCTGTTTCAGTCTTTGCAGATACTCAAAGTAGTGAAGTCAAAGATCGTATCTTTGATGAATTCAACGGTCTCTCTGTTGTGTATCAGAAGGTAACTCCACTTCTTTTCCAATATCCTTTGGATGTTGTGAACCGCCCTACATTAATTTTAATTGGGTAGGTAATAATTTACATTATTTAAAGATGAAGATGGATGGCTGACAGATCTTAGTTAGTGACCCATTAGCTCCATATCTGATAAGAAAATCATTCAAAAATCCCAGAAGACTGAATATTTACATTTACAACTGGATTATTTTTCAAATTCACTTCTGCAGGCTAAATACTGAACATAAATGTTTACACACATGCACATCTGAGAATAGAATATTCATCTGTCGCCCTGGATACAGAAAATACATTATGTATCTGAAGCACATGGTAACTAATGAGAGTTTCTTGCAGCCGTCATACATGTTCACTGATAAGGAACATAGAGGGCCATTTGCATTCTCGGAAGAACTTGGTAATCTGTCCATTGACACGGGATTGGCAGATAATGTAGTTCCTGCTCAGAGAGTTGAGGCAAATGACAAGGATTTGCTGTTGAGTACTGCAGAGAAGGAAGAGAATCATGGTTCTATTAACAGTTCTGCATCCCAACAGTTTTCAGCAGAAATGGCGCCAACTTCCAGTAGCCACATCACAGGTTAATATTCATAGCTTGACTTTTATTAATTAGTTTTCCATGTGACTTGTGAACTTTGCTTCTGTGCTAATTTGCACGCACATTTCTCAGACTCCAGACTATGTGCACCAAATATAGGGAGGCAAAGTGGTAAAGTTTTCTATTGTAGTTCGCTTAATAGCATCTAAAAAGGATAAATGAAACTCCTGAAATTCAATGTGTATAATGCTCACCCAATCATCCTTGTCCATATTATATTTATATGTCCTTTTCTCACAAGATCACTGCTCATAGCATATGTCCTTAAGAATCAAATGCACGGTCATGACTGGTATTCTTCCCATCTCTATTTGAAGACATGCATATGTATCCAATCATAAGCTAGGAAGTAATTTTAAATTCACCGGGACAAAATAAACATTCTTATATCCAGGTTTGTCAAGGGTCGGTGGGGGATGACCAGGACGCATGTTTATTTAGCTGCTAATATATTACTAAGATGGGATTTTCTATCTACATATAATTTCTTGTTTTAATTTTGTAATGCGACGAAACTGCTAAAGGGCAGGCAGACATTATAATGGTTCAGCAAATAGAGCTTTTATCATTTGTGTGTTTATCTCTTCTTTTGATAAACAGTTTTTAAGACGTCACTTCCCGTTCACATATTTTTTTCCAATCATGATGTAGTTATGTAATCTTTTTCATACACTTGCACTCCGAGTAATCTGATACATCATGTCTTGCCTTCGTCTTGTTCAGGAAATATCCATGAACCCAGGAGGAGCTTTTGCATTGTCAAGTCCTCAGGTTCTTCCACGGCACATGCAAGGTCATTCCATCCAATGCATTGCTTCAGGTGGTCAAGCCTCGAACTTCAAGTTCTTTTTCTTTGCACAAAAAGAGGACGAGCCTTCTACTTATCTTGTGGAGTGTGTCATTAATTCATCAACATGTAAAGCGCAATTAAAGATCAAAGCCGATGACCAGAGAACATCACAGGCCTTCTCAGCATTATTTTAATCGGCTTTGTCTGAATTTGGTTTGCCGTAGGTATGTATTAAGTCGTGATCTTGGTTCTTGTGGGACGAGAAATAGTTGCAGCACATAGTTTGATGTAATTCCCTTCTTTGTAGGGATCAAATTTGGAGAAAGTTGATACAGAAAAACTTGCATACCAAGAGAGAGAGCCTCCTAAAGCCAAATGAATTGCAATATGCCGTGATGATGAGCTATTTTGTTTTGAAATAATGTTTTTCATAATGAAAACTATCGGTAGTCGTCTTACGTGGCATACATGTGTCACTTTGTTATTTGATCCATTTATGTTATTTGATACATTTATGTGGTAATTTTTTATCGGCTCATGCATCAAATGACTAAGCGACGCATGTCATGGAGGAAGACTATCTGTAGTATTCATCGTGAATGACCTTACTCTTTGTTTAGTGTTCAGACTTCTTCAATTTTGATGCTGTCAGTTTTGGTACCTTGAGACAACACTTTAAAGGCATTTCTGTGCAAATGCGGTGATGTGAATCATGTGATCCCTTCTTTGTATGGATCAAAATTGGAGAAAATTAATAAAGAAAAACTTTCATACCAAGAGAGAGCCTCCTAAAACCCAAATGAATTGCAATATGCCGTGACGATGAGCTATTTTGTTTAGGAATAATGCTATTCATAATGAAAACTATCAGTAATCGTCATACGTGGTATATATGTGTCGCTTTGTTATTTGATGCATTTGCCAATAAAAAATTACCACATAAATGCATCAAATGACAAAGCGACGCATGTATGTGACATAGGACGACTATCGATAGCATTCACCGTGAATAACATTACTCTTTATTTTCTATTCAGCCTTCTTCAATTTTGATGATGTCAGTTTTGGTCCCTCGAGACAACACCTTAAAGGCATTTTCGTGAAAATGCGATGATGTGATGCTTTCTTGTATTATTTGAAGGGATTTCTAGCAACACGAGTTAGCCTGCAAAGTTGTGACTGGTCTATGGCATGGAAAATAAATTAAATCCAACATAATTCCGAGTTATTTACACCCATGTTTGGTCCCATTTTTTTGTCAAACTTGTTTTCAATTATATATTGCATTAATTTTTCAACCACACATTTATCAAAATTTACAAACCATAGACTGTGTTTCTCAAAGCCATTTGCGGTTACTGGACTAATACATTTTCCAATTTATTTTCTCCACCCCTTTATCAAAATCAATATTATTATAATAGTTAGAATTTATAAAAATAAAATGATATATTGCGAATTTTTGTATCTATATCCGAACAAATCCTGTCTTATTGTAAAAATAAAAATTTTGTGGTTCATGCTTTCTATTTCTTCTTAAATTAATTGTTTTTGACCAAATTACTCTCAAGAACAAAATACAAAAGTTTTTAATATAGATTGTTTTATATATAAATTTTTAAAAGAAAATCTAAAAAAAATTGTAGATTTTTTAATCCAATTTCCTTCACTCATTTTTCTAAAGTAAAAGTAATTTTAGACAAATAACAATATCCAAATTATACAAGAGAATCAGAAATCCAAAAATAAAGTTTTTCTTGAGCCTCAATTCAGTTTTTCTCCTTATCTATTTATCTTGAAATAATATTATGTGGATAAGATTTTTTCTTCCCCACTTTCTGCTATTTCTTGCATGCCTATAAAAAGGAAAAAACTGCCACTTTTCTCTCTCTATCTCTCTGTATGTGTACAGACAGCAGGTACCAAAAAACTGTAAGAACTTCTCTAAACACATTTTCCCATAATTAATTCTTGGGTTTCGTCTTTTTTTTTTTGATGGAATGATGTTCTTACTGGGGATCCATTTCTTGATATAATTACTTTTCCATTATTGTGTTGAAGATAATCAAGCGTGAAACTCGGTCCATTTTCTTGATTTTGTGGGTTTTTTTTTTTTTTTATTAAAGTGTGTGCTTTCATTGTTTTGTATGTTGGGCTACTCTATGTTTTACCATTGAAGTTTGGATTCAGTACATACTGTAGAATCGTTTTGCAATTATTTTTTCTGATAAATAATTTACTTGATGACATTTGCGAGGATTTGTTACTTTTAGATCATCTCGCAAAGAATTGAACTCATTGAACTGAGTGGTGTATAAAGATTTACGTAGCCGATTAGCTTACTGTTTTTGTTGTTGAGGATGATGACAATTTCATTATAAGTTATTGGAAATTGATTGTAGCATGGGAGATGAGAAGGCTTTTAGGTGTTGAAGGCTAATCGAAAAAGGTGGAATTTTAGAAACTCCTAACCCTTGAAGTCCTTTCGTTTGTCCAGACGTAAACTTGAGAGGAGAAGAGACTAGAGAGAGCACAAGTGGGATACAAATGCTCGACTCTCCCAGCTATCATCTTCCTGTCTCACGTTTAGAGTCCAATGACTATTCATCTTCTCAATTTAGAGCATGTTTGGCTAAGCTTATAAAGTTTGCTTATAAACAATATTAAGTTCTATAATCAGAGTTTGTCAGTAGAAATAAACATTAAGGTGGGAGTTAGTTTCGAAAGCAACTCTTGGTGGGATTTTCCAGGAATCAGACTAGAGTTCTCATTTTTTCTTTTTGTTTTGTGAAGCTAATTGACAAGGAAATATTCAAGTGGACGGCGTCCTAAAGTAAGACAATGGGCTACAAGGGTGAGTTCAACAAAGAGAGTGTATATTCTGGGACGATTAACGGAAACCCCAGAGGCACTGCAGTACTCAAGAAAGAGTGGGTTCAAGAATTGCCATTAAAGGTATTGAACTATCTATTTGACGAATTCCTGTTTGCTTAGAAAAAGTTTATTCAACCTTGCATTTATAAAATGGTGATGACCAATTCTTATTGCAGGAAACATCTTGTGATGAAAATATTCAATTGTATCCAATGCCGGAATCTACATTCTGTACTTTCTGCATGAGTGAGAATAGTTGTAGGATGGTTCGATCAAGGACAAAACTGATGAACATTCTCTTAGAAAGAGGGAAGCCTCAGGAAGCCCAATCCCTTTTTAACAATTTGATTGAAGCTGGACATAAGCCATCTCTGGTAACATACACAACTCTTTTAGCGTCTTTGACAGTTCAGAAACGCTTTGACTACATTCATTCAATCATTCGTCAAGTGCAAGAGAGTGGGATGGAGCCCGATTCTGTTTTCTTCAATGCTGTTGTAAATGCGTTTTCTGAATCTGAGAACATGGAGGAAGCCATGAAAACTTTATTGAAGATGAAGGAGCACGGGATGAAACCAACTACTAGCACTTTCAATACATTAATAAAAGGATATGGAATTGCTGGAAAGCCCGAAGAATCTTTAAGAGTAATGGAATTGATGTCTAAGGAAGAGAATGTAAAACCCAATTTAAGAACGTATAATGTACTTGTCAGGGCATGGTGTAACAAAAAGAATATTAACAAGGCTTGGAATATGGTTTACAAGATGGTAGCTTCGGGTATACAACCCGATGCTATTACTTACAACACAATAGCAACAGCTTATACTCAAAATGGGCAAATGGAAAAGGCTGAAGAAATGATACTAGAGATGCAGAATAATAATGTGCAGCCTAATGAAAGAACATTGAGCATTATAATCTCCGGATACTGCAAAGAAGGTAAAATGAGGGATGCCTTGAGATTTGTTTACAAGATGAAGGATCTTGGGGTGCGTCCAAATCTTGTCATTTTTAATTCATTGATCAAAGGGTTCTTAGACATTTCAGATAGAGATGGCGTTGACGAGGTCAGTATTCTTGTGTGATTTCTGTTTAGTTCCTTTTTATCGTTTTTTCTCTTGCACCCGGTTAGAAGAAGTAATGATAGATGTTGCAGTTGATAGGTCATTTACTTACTTTCAAAGACAAGTATAAATGATCCAAAATCCTTACAATCCTTGGCACGTTTTATTGTTTGCGGGAACAAAAGAAAAACATGCTTTGCCAGTATCTGTCTGAAATATTATTTGTGAAATTCAGAATTCAAATGATTTTGGATGCTCTATATTGAACATAAAACGTCCCAAATAAATACACCCGCTTTAGTAAAGAGCCCGTAATTCTTTTCTTTCATTTCATAGATTTTGACATTGATGTCAGTTTTCAATTTTGATAGATTTTGACTTTGATGGAAGAATTTGGAGTCAAATCAGATGTGATTACTTTTAGCACCATTATGAATGCCTGGAGTGCAGCAGGCTATATGGTTAAGTGCAGAGAAATTTTCGATGACATGGTAGAAGCTGGCATAAAACCCGATGTCCATGCATACAGCATTCTCGCCAAAGGTTATGTGCGTGCCTTGGAGCCGGGAAAGGCCGAAGAACTCCTGACTGCCATGATCGAATCCGGTATTCGTCCAAATGTAGTGATCTTCACCACTATCATAAGCGGATGGTGCAGTGCTGGTGCACTGAACTCTGCAATGAGGGCGTTTGAGAAAATGTGTGAAAGTGGAATATCTCCAAATTTGAAGACTTTTGAAACCTTAATTTGGGGTTATGCAGAAGCCAAGAAGCCATGGAAAGCAGAAGAAACCATCCAACTCATGGAACGATTCAATGTTCGACCTGAGAAAAGTACTTTTCTGTTGGTTGCAGAATCATGGCGTGCTGTTGGATTAACTGAAGAAGCTAATAGAATAATGATAAATTTTAGGAAGCAAAACACAGTGCGTCCACAAGAAATGCAGCAAGAGATGCCAGCCGAGAGCTTAGAGAAAATTTATCAGAAAGAAGCAGATAATGTTACTTTTTCGAGATTACAGATTCCTAACGTGATTGTGAGTGATCAAAAGGGGTCGGCTGCTCCTATGAAAAGAAGTCGCATGGTGTTAAGGGAAGCCGAGTTCTCATCCGAGAGCTTGTGCGCTGCTACTAAAACTATGAACCTGACTTTTAGGCTTCGGGAACGAGCTCCGATTGTTTGCCAGAGGCAATTTCAGGGGCAGCTCTACATGTCCAGTCAGATTGCACCCGTATATACAGTACTTTTCTTGAACTGAATGGCACGCAGAAACATAGAGAAAAGTAGGCATTATTTCGCTTGAGAAGTTGATATGAAGGCATGGTTGGAACTTAAATGACTGACTGTTGTACATAGAAGGAAAATTGGGATTCCATCCCTTAATCTCTCGTCTTTTCTTACGTGAAATGTTTGGTAAAGTGAATTCGATACTATTAAAGAAAAGTAAGTTAAATCTAGTCCCAACAATTCCTACAGTGCAATAATCTTCCGAAAGGTGAAATTCAAACGTTTGTTCACCTTTGTAGGAACAGAATGCTAACTGTAAAATCCATGAAAAAGGTGCATTTCATTACCCTAAAAAGAAAAAATAGCAGAAACTTCAGCCGCCTAAGAGGATGTTTAAGCAATTTTTAAGAATTTAGCACCAAAATGTACAGAAAAATAAGCTTTATAATACAACAGACATATATCTCAAGACAAATATACTGACTTCATGAATATTTATTTACAGAAGTCAATATCAGCATAGACTCATCTGTAACTGCTTGCTAAGTTTGTAGAAGCTTGGGCTGCTTCCATTACCTGATATGCCAAGCAAGCATCAAATTAAAGAAAGCCCGATAAAAGTTCTAGCGAAACACCCAGTTATTAGCCTCTCAGTTACGCAATTTTGGTAGTAATACAACTTACAAGTATAGCCAACTTGTGGGAAAAAAACATCCCATTTCTAAATATAATAAGGCATAAATACAGCCAGAGGAAAATCTACTGTGTGAGTAAAGCCATCCGAAGACATGGTTTAACTAATAATTTAAGATTAACGAACAAAGTATTGATTTAACTATCTTACTTGTGCCTGTAGAAACCCAAAGGATGTATATGTTATAATTTTGGGCTGCCTCAAATTCTCGGCCCTGTTTGTTGTAATTGGGCTTGTGTTACTTCCGGTTCTTTGGCCCAGTTAATTGGTTTGTGGAAATCGTGTTTCATATTTATACGCCTCTTCTGTTTCTTGATCCTGCGATCTGACCGTTCACTTGGCCAGCTCTCAGTCGTCTAATCCGTGGCCTTTGATCTTCGTGCCTTAAAACCATCCCTGACGTTTCATTTTGTGATTACTATTTTGTTTTTGTGAGATGGTTCTCTGTGAGTTGGGGTTCATCTCTTTTCTCTGTCGGTTTGTAAATCTTAATGGCTATTCTTTTAATCTCTATAAAATTTGAGTGAAAAGGCAGATATTATATTTGGTGTATAAACCGTGTGACATTGTGTATGAAATCTGCGTGATTTGAGGCGTTAAAAAACTATGAAGAAATTTGATTTCTTCATATATTTGTAACGGTTCTTGGTGATTTTAGTGGAACTAGAGCAAAATCCAAGTTTGTGGATGCTCAACGGGTGAGTTGGCCATTTGGCTGAACATCCGGGCCTTTTGGACAAAAAATCTTTGCGTTCTTTTTAGTTTTCGCGATTTGCAGTTTTTATTCATATTATTTGTGAACTCTGGGACCAACAATAAACAATGGAATGATATTTATAAGAATGATCTTACCTAATACAAGAAAAGAAAATCTTGAGAAGGTTCCGGTTTACATAGAAGTTAATATAAGTCACATGAATCATTGATCAAGTCCTAATTAACCATAAATATGGATTGTGATACCTTCTCAATCACAAATTGTCCCAATATAAGCACTTCAAGTATCTTTCTCCAATCCCACGACATCTGATAGAAAGTAGACAAGTTAATACTGATATACGAACTTCCACTTGCTAAAGTTAACTAATTATATAATAAATATACCTTCACAAGGACGCTAATTGCAAAGAGTCCAAATACAGCACCTGATGCTCCAATAGAAACCGCATTTCTCTGGAGAATTAGCCATGAAACAAGGTTAGCCCCGGCACCTGTCAATTTATAAGAAAGCCATAGTGCAAAGCATCCGTAACACCCCGAATTTTAATTATTAGCAAATGAATAGTTCGTGTTTAGTTTTGTCATCACACTAAAGTCCAAAAGTTGAAGTGACAAACACGACCCACTTATTTACATAAATGATTTATTTTGCTTATCAGAATTTATTGTAAGTTATTTGGGTCGAATATTTAAATCTTTCAGATGTTGATAAAAAATATATCGATATTATACTCATTTTGTAGCTCGTGCTAAATAACATAAATTGGCTCAAAAAGAAATAATTTTGGACTAGTCATATTCGAGTTATTTT
>CAIGRP010080246.1:0-34782 GCA_903798385.1 Fraxinus cuspidata | reverse complement strand
AAAAAAAAAAAAATCAAGAAAAACTCACAATCAAGCAAAAGATATTTCGAAAATGAAGAGTTAGCACCCAAAGTCTCCAACACTCCAATTCTCAAATCAACAATGTGCAATGCATCCACAAACATCTATCCAAATCTTAGTAAAAAGCTAAAAAAAAAAAAGGATAGAAATGCAAAAGAAACACCTCAATGAATGCCAAAAAATCGACCAAGCAAGCCAAATGTTAGTGCAAAATTTTACAATATGTGATATTGTGGGACGATAATCACTAAACACATGAAAACAAGTGACAAAATGGAGGCAACAATGACCAAAAAATCATTAACCAAAAGAAATTGAAGAAAAACTAGAGAAAATAGGGGTTTTGGGGATTTACCTCTTGAAATTCGATGATTTGATGATATAGCACCACAATGTGATGATTTGAAGTATAAGTAAAACACCAATTTGATGTGGGTAGAGAGGTTTTGGGAGAAATTAAGAAGAAAAGTGGGAAAAATGGTGAAAAACCAAAAAAAAATAATGTTAAAATTCAAAATGACGGTCTGTCGCTCGAGCGAGGGTCGAGCGAGAAGCGAGGAAGGAAGCTTATGTTTCTATCCATCGAGCGTAGATCAGCGAGAAGCCAACAAGAAACTAATTGAAAAAAATAACACTGAATTTGTGAAAATAAAGAAAAATAGCACCTTTTTAAACTTAAGTCTCTGACATACAGATGAACTCAAAAATGCATGTGCTCACAAGTAATGCATTATTATTAAAACTTTCCCACATACCCAATTAAGTTTGAAAAATGGAGTAAGTGTATAAGCGACTCACGGTTGTGAAGTGCCACTATTTTCTTGTGAACATGATTCCAAATCTTAAATTTGTGAGAAAGGACACACGACCACCACTGTTAAATAAGGATTTCTTTTACAAATGAAAGTCAAACCCATAGTTTTTTAGGACCAGGAAACGAGCTCAATTACATAAGTATTTTTCTTTTCTCCTCATAAATTCGAGCATATAATTGTTTATGTCGCTTTTATCAAAATTGCATCTTATGTGCAGACTATTGTTCATTAAGTGATTAAATTGACTCATGTAACGAGGTTTAGGCCAGTTAAATTAAGTCAGTTGACCATAGACACCAGGTTATGAGAAACCCCACAAGCTTAATTGCTCGAGTCAAATAGGCTTCGAACAAAAGTATAAGATGAACCGAATATTTAGTAATAATTTTTTGTTTAAACAATACAGGGAGATGCATCATAAGTTAAGGTCCTCTAAATGTTGGTTAATTCATGTTCAAGGTCACCTTACCAACAGATGACTGCCATCCCAAATCTCACGCATGCGGTCCAGACTTACTCACAAGATCACAGAGTGTGTGTTGTGCAGATGATACATGAAGAAACTTATACTCAATACTCCACATTAAACTAAACCAAGTAATGAAAATGACAATATATAACAGATGATTGCATACTTGGTCACAAACGCTATGTTTAAGGACACCATAAAATGTTTAGAACCCAAAAAAAAATTATTTTTTTTATTAGACATAAAATAAATCAATACCCAAAGAAAATAAAACACACAACGAGAATAAAAACAGAACACAAATAAGTGAGATGCTTGAAAGAACAAATGGACTCAATGAATTGCATATGCATGTCATGGATTTAACCTTTTTAGGTTGAGAAACGGTGAGTTCATAGGTTTGAAGGGATCCTACGAGTTCTTCTATTTTAACAGCATCTAAGTCCTTACTTTCTTCTATCGCAGTGACTTTATGCCTAAACCTTTCAGGGATGGATCTAAGGACTTTTCTAACGATCTTAGACTCAGGAATCTTCTCACCTAGGTTAAAAATCGAATTCACGATGTCATCCAAATCTTACGGTATAGAATTCATTGAACGATTCATTGTCCTTTATTCTAATTTCTTCAAACCTAGAGGTTAACATCTACAGTTTAATTTTTTTAACCATTTTAATTCCCTCGTGTGTGGTTTCTAAGATGTCCCAAATTTCTTTAGCAGTCTCACACATCGAAACTCTCCTAAACTCTCCAGCAGACACAATCATGAACAGGGCATGAATGCCCTTACTATTCCAGTTACACTCATCTAAGTTCGTTCTAGTCCATAGTGAAATATCA
Organism: Fraxinus cuspidata; assembly: GCA_903798385.1. Taxonomy (NCBI): domain Eukaryota; kingdom Viridiplantae; phylum Streptophyta; class Magnoliopsida; order Lamiales; family Oleaceae; genus Fraxinus; species Fraxinus cuspidata. Next base: position 32,637 of record CAIGRP010080246.1, on the reverse strand, counting down.
ATAGGCGTAACTATACCAGGAACAGTAGTTGAAGGTGGAGTCCACCCAATTTGAACGCTAACCCAAATACGTTCATCCAAAGCTTTAAGGACGGCTCTCATTCGAACTTTTCAATAAGCATAATTGCTTCCATTGAAAAACAGATGCAAACACAATGAATCTAGATTATATTAAGGGCTAGGAATTGAATTAAAGCTCTGATACCAATTGAAAATCATGTAGTTCAACCTAAACTACACCTAAAGGGGGGTGAATACGTGTAAATGCGAAATTAACAAATTATAATTAACCAGCAACAAGTCACCAATTAATATCTTCTAGATGATTATACAAATAGTTCAATTATCCAATGTTTGAATACTGCAGAATATAAACCTAATAGATAAAGCAATAAATAACACACGGTATGATCACAAAGAAATCCCAATCGGGTAAAAACTTCGGGCACTTTGCCAGTCAACAATCTACTATAAATAATTTATAACTTACAGTCTACCAGAGTAGATGACGACACATACTATCTGATCTCCTGACTGCGATTTCTACAGCTCTCCTGGATTCTGTGCTCCTGCACTAACTCCCAACTGCAGTTTCCAAAGCTCTCCTGGATTGAGCTCTCCTGTAGCAACTCCTAACTTTGTGAAATCGTCTATCTCATGTGGATTTGTGAAGAACACCGCGTTCTTTAACGAATGGAACTCAGTCACCTTCCCCTGATTTTCAAAACTCTGACAGATATGGAAAAATTAGCAGTTTGATATTTGGATTATGAAACTGATGTTTTTCATTGCCTAGAACAAAATCAACTTGAACAATGAAGGTTGAAATCTCAAGAGGATGAAGAGATTATGAAAAGAAAAGTGTTTTCATAATGATCAACCTTAGAATTTTCGTTATGTGGCGTTAAAGTATTTCTATGTAGGTTAGGGAATGAATAGGCTGGACGAAAACCCTTTAAAAAACAAATTAAAAATTTTATGGATGATACTGTCGCTTGGGCAAAGGGTTAGCAATAGTCGAGCGACAGGTTATCGCTCGAGTAAAGGTGAGTTGACAATCGAGCAATGAAGTTTCTGTTTTTTACGCTCGAGCCAAGCCTTGACGACCGTCTAGCGAAATTGCGGTGACGTTTTCCTTCTTTTCAATTCTTGAACCCTAGACCTAAAATATCACAACTTATACTAATTGTACACTACTCCTTAACTTTTTATAACATATCAACTTTAGTCATTTTTGTTCACAGAATAGCCAATTACATTAAATACCTAACAGTTGCTGTTGCCTTTTTATTTTTTGTATGGTTTTTGCATTGATTTTTGTTATGGATGATTTGGATTGACATTGAGTTGTGCATGAGTAGTTGAAGTTAGCGGTTGCATATAGATGTGGTGGGTGGTTGAAAGTGTGGGTAGGTTGGTTAGGTTTAGATATTGATGTCGATGTCTCAGGAAATAAATTCTTGAACTTGGAACACTTCCGGAATTTGTTTAGCCAAAAGAAAATGACTTTTTCTTATAACAAATTGGCATATGATATATACAATCCGACTGAACAAGATTGAAAAAGGAAGAAGGGAAGGTAGGAGAATTATAAAAAATGGAGAGAATGGAAAGAATTTAGAGGGAGGAAAAATATAGTTTATTCAATTTAAAGTCTAACTATTACAATTCATAAGCATGTTTCGTATATAATTTAAACTAATCTAAGTAGAAAAAATACTAAAAAATCTATTAAATCAAATACTAATTATGTTTCCTTAAACAAATATCCAATTGAAAAGTAAACAAGTAATAAAATTCTTTAAAAAATTATTAAAATATAACTACGCTTTTTAAACATGTATCTAATTTGAAAAGTAAATTAAATAATATCTTTACTAAATTCTCATCACAAACACAAGACATGTGAGTGATATGAATCTTATCGAAGAATGAGTATTACAAGAAGATCAACCACCGACTTTTACAATGTTCGGTCAAATTCGAAGTTAGAGAGTCAAACTTTGGTTCACAATGATAGTGTTAAGATTTTGGGTTCCATCTTAAAATGTCAACCTTATTAAGAAGAGTAGTTCAAACCCTTATAAATTAGTCTATCTTTTCATCTTTATTCGATGTGAAATTTTATCCCTTAACATGCCCCGCAAGATAGTGGCTCATTTAAGCAAATAATCTTGAAATTCGCGTGTTCAAATTTTTTGAGTCTTAGTCAGATCGAATCGCTCGTTTGAACTTAAGATTTAGGGTTCAATCTTAAAAGGTTAACCTTATTAAGAGGAGTAGTCCAAACCCTTATAAATTGGTCTATCTTTTTATTTTTATTCGATGTGAGATTTTATCCCTTAACAGATAGCTCTCTTGAAAAAGTGGACATTGCTAAAATTATTAAAAACTTCATTTTCGAAGACTGCTGATGTAGAAAAAGGAACACCAGAGAGAATGACCATGAAACTTATTTAGATAAACTTGAACAGAGTTTCACATGGAATGGAAATGGAAACCAATAATTAGTATTTGGTAACATTGTTTTGTACAATATTTATAGAGGAAATGAAGGATGAAAAATGTTAAACTAACCTTGTATCTACCAATGCAAATGACTAAACTAACCACCAATCAATATATGCATCAATATTCCCCCTCAAGATAGGAGATGTATGTTTATTACTCCCATCTTGGTTAATAAATCTAACATCCCTTAGAGATTTTGTTAATAAATCTTCCAATTGATCTTGTGAAGCCACATGTACTTCTCCAACTTGAACTTTGTCTCTTACAAGTTGACAATCGATCCTTATATGCTTCGTTCTCTCGTGAAAAACTAGGTTGCTAGCAATGTGAATTGCAGATTGACTGTCAAAGAATAATAAGGCTATTCGATTGTGATTCACACCCAAGTCATCAAGAATTTTCCTTAGCCAATCGAGCTCACACACAACAGCAGCCATGGATCGGTATTCTGCTTAAGCTGAGGATCTAGAGATGGTGTGTTGCTTCTTTGATTTTCATGATATCAAAGAATTTACTAGGAAAAAACAGTATCCAGTAACTGATCTCCTTGTGTCTGAGCAAGCAGCCTAATCAGCATCACAGAACCTTTTGAGAATTAAAGCTGACCTTCTTTCAAATAGTAATTCTCGCGTTGGTGTGCCTTTCAAGTATCTTAATACATGGTGAGCAGCTTCCATGTGAGGTTTCCTTGGTGACTGAAGGTATTGGCTGAGAACTTGTACTCCATAGCATAAATTTGGTCTAGTTATGGTCAAGTACAAGATCTTTCCCACCAATCTTCGATATGCACTAACATATTCAACAGCTTCTCCTTCATCCTTACTAAGCTTCAGGTTTTGTGGTAAGGGACAGTTTGTAGGTTTAGCTCCTAGATAACCTTCATTAGGTAGAATATCTAGTGCATATTTCCTTTGATTTATGGAAATTCCACCAAATGTTCTTGATACTTCAAGTCCTAGAAAGTATTTCAAAACTCCTAAGTCTTTCAACTTGAATTGCTTGTTCAATTCCTTCTTAAATTGCTCAATATAATTCAGGTCGTTACCTTCTAAGATTATATCATCAACATAAATGAGTAAGACAGTGAATGACCATTGGTCTTGTTTGCTAAATAGTGAGTAATCAGACTTCAATTGCTTGAAGCATTGTGACAAAATGTATGAAGTTAACTTGGTGTTCCATTGTCTGGACGCCTGTTTGAGTCCATAAATGGACATGTTCAACTTGTAAACAAGTTTCTCACCATTCTCCCCCTGCTGCTCATAACACTTGGGCATCAACATATATACATCTTCATCAAGTTCACCATGGAGGAATGCATTGTTGATGTCCAATTGATGTAGGTGCCAACACTTATGAGCAGCAACTGCCAATAGCGTCTTTACTGTAACTAGCTTGGCAACATGAGAGAAGGTTTCGCCATAATCAAGTCCAACTTGTTGTGTAAATCTCTTGGCAACAAGTCTGGCTTTCTTCTTTTCCTCTGTTCCATCAGACTGATTGTCCAAGTGTTGTTGGAGACCAAAGCCTGATACTCTAAGTTCATAGCTTAACACTCTAAGCAGGGGCTCTTTTAGATCTGATGGATTGTCTAGTTGGTACTGGAGGAGTAGGAGTGGATTCTTGAGTATATATCTCAGGTAGATTAGGTGAATGTGAAGATAAAATAAGGGGAGATGGACTAGTGGTAGGAACATAGTTAGATAAAATAAGGGGAGATGAACTAGTGGTAGGAACATAGTTAATATCAGAACTTGAAATTGATGAGTCAAGAGATAAATCATGAGTTAATACTGGGAATAAAGATGACCATGTGAAAGACTATCATCAGGCTTTGACAAAGAGGTAAGGAACTTGGAATGACAAAATGGAAATATGTTTTCATGAAAGGTTACATCTCTAGAAGTGAAGATAATTTTAGTAAGTAGATTGTATAGTTTGCATGCCTTCATGCCATAGGGATATCCAATGAAAATGCAAGGTATAGCCCTAGGATCAAAATTGGTGTGATTTCATTTAAGGTTAGAAGCATAACAGAGGCTTCGAAGGACCTTAAGGTGTGAATATGATGGAGATGTCTGATAGAGCATTTCATATGGAGTTTTATTTTCAATTATAGGAGTAGGAGTCCTATTGATAAGATGTGTGGCAGTAAGTATGCTGTCTCCCCAAAATTTGTAGAATGGAAAAATTCACTCATGTGGAATTCATCTCCATTATCGGATCTAAGAGTTTTCAGATTACATTGAAAGTGAGTTTGAACCATATGATAAAAATATTGGATAACAGATCTGGTTTGAGACTTTTTCCTTAACAAATATGTCCAAGTCATTCGAGTGTGATCATCCATAATGCTTAAGAAATATTTACCACCATCCAATGAGGGAACTCAATATGGTCCCCATATATCACAATGGATGAGGTCATACAATTTTTTAGGCTCTGGTTTCACTTCTTGGAAAGGGCAACCTATGCTGTTTGGCCATTAGACATATGGTGCAATGTAGGTTTTTATGGAATGTGATAGTTGGAACTAGATTATGCAATATTGATAGCTTGGAATTAGGAACATATCCCAAACGACAATGCGACAGATCAATATCTGTGTTCATATTGAAGTTGTTTATGGAATTACAAGCAACATATCTTGCCTTACTACATTGCAAACAAAGTTCAGATGTGCAATTAGAATGAGGAAAAGTAGATAAGCTATTGTGATGGAGTTTAGTATGCTGAGGATCAGATTGAAGTAGTTGAGCAAGAGGCTGAGGATCAGATTAAATTTGTTGAGTAGGATGCTGAAATGAATATAGTCCACCATCAAGTTTGCCCACCCCAATCGTCCTCCATGTTAAAAGATCCTGGATAAAACAATATTCATGTAAGAATATCATAAAACACTTGTGCTTGAGTGTTAATTTGCTTGCAGAAATCAGATTGAATGTAAAACACCACCAAAACATCTATCAAAACAAGAGTATCAGACAATTATACTGTCCCAATATGAGTGGCCTCAGCAGTATCACCGTTTGGTAATCTCACTAATGCTTTGACAGTATTAGATATAGTAGTTAAGTATCTAATAGAACACACCATATGTTCAGATGCCCTATATCCATTATCCATTTGGCTGCATCTTTATGAGTGTTAGGACAAACATGATTACCTGAGAAGGAAAAAGCATCTGGAATTGAATGTTCAGTAGATGTGGCATCCTGAGGTTGTGTTCGAGGACAAGTGGATGATTGCTCTCTCAACTATGGTACTAACATAGCTAGGACCTGCTTGCATTGATCTGGAGTAATAGTGAAATTGGAAAGGAAGTCCACAACATCAGATTGAACACCAGTAGAAGCTTGTCCTACAGCATTTGCCATACCATTTCTTCCTTTAGCAAGTCGACGAGGAGGACAACCAATTAACTTGTTAAGGTGTCCAAGCATACCACAATAACTACACATAGGCCTCTCCTTTCTCTGAGGTTGACTAAATCTAAGATTTCTCACCAGATAATTGGCAAAAACAGCTGCCTCAAAACTCTGTTGTTTCTTAGTACTTACTTCATTTTGCCTTTCATCTTGTAAAATAAGCGCAAAAACCTTATTAAGTGTGGGCAGAGGATCCATAAACAAAATTTGACTTCTAACTCCAGAATAATGTTCATCCAATCCCATAAGGAACTGCATAACTTGATCCTCTTGCTTACAATCAATGCTACTAATATTCGGTCTAAAAAAATATCTAGCTCTTCCCAAAGTCCTTTGAATCTATTGAAATAGGAATTGACTGATCCATTCTCCTGTGAAACTGAAGCAATTTGCTTCTTCAATTCATACATTTGAGGACCATTGCCTTGGCTGTAATGATCCTTTAATTCACTTCATATTTCTTTAGCTGAATCCTTGTGCATAACACTTGGATAAAGTTCATTTGGGATTGAATTAATGATCCATGAAGACACCGCGTAATTGCATCTTCTCCATGGACTATATAGCGGATCATCCGGATTTGGTTTATCTATTGAACAATCGATTTTTGACACTTAGCGCCATGATAGCAGCGCAACTCCACGTCGCATAGTTATCCTCTCTGAGCACGACAGAGATGAGCTGCATTCATGTGTTGTCGCCATAGTGGAGGTAATAAGGACTGCCTTGATTTGTGATTAATCGACTGGTAATAGAATTTGCTTCTTCACCAATTAGATCTCTAACAGATGATCCACATGATGCCATCGCAGCAAAGTTTCAATGCTCTGATACCATGTGAAGTTGCAAGCAATGAATTTGGAAGAGAAGAAAACTTTAGGCGGGAGAATTTGTTATTCTTTCCAATTAACTAATCCAGACGAAATGCACAGTATTTATAGAGGAAATGAAGGATGAAAAATGTCTAAACTAACCTCCTATCTACCAATGTAAATGACTAAACTAACCACCAATCAATATATGCATCAATAATCACCGAGTCCAAATTTTTTGTATTCTTGCTTGAATCAAAACGTATTTTAGTCTAGACTTCTGGTATTCTTGGAGATCAACAAAAACTTAAAGGTGATCGTATTGAGATATTCATCTGGAATGAAAGAAAATTTCGATAGGATGCTCTTCTTTTTTTTTTTCTACACATCCGCCACAGTCAAACTACATCACATTTCATTCTGAATTCATTGAGTAATTTGACAGGTCTTTGTTACATGTTTGTATCCATTTCGGATTGGTCAGGGTTAATAAAAACATATGATGGTATGCACATTAACGTCTTCAAACATGTTTTTTTTTTTTTTTTCCCTGTATCTCAGAAGTGGATATTCCTTTCCAGAGAGAACTGCGTAGATGAACTTTTGTTCGGTAATAAAATCTTTGATTCAGCTAAAACATTATATGATTATATAATACATTAATATAACAACTAAAATTTCTTGTGAATCCTTATGGTGACAGCAGGGTAATTCAATTCAAAAAGCTACAGTCAAGGAGTTGCCTTGGAACATTTACTGGTGGGTACCATTTGCCGTTGTGTCAACGTATTTCCAATGTTAACACTTTGGGTAAAAAAAACTCGGTTCTTGCAACTGCTGGCATTCACAGAGCACAACTATACTCCATTCTCACTCTTCAACACACTTTCCTGAAAAGACCGGAAGAAATAGCTCACTACAAAAAGATATACAAGAGGGCTCTCCAGCGACCAAAAGGATTGGTCAATAAAAGGGAATTTTTGGTGTCATGATCATTGCGATCAAAAATGCATGGTCGCTAGCTGGTCGCTAATTCACTTCGGTGAACAAATTTAGCGAATATAATACACTGGTTGTTAAATCTATCACATTTAGGCAGCCAAACTATGGTCACTAAAGGTCTCGAATTTGGCAGCTGATAATAGTTGATTTGCATCCTTTTGCAACTAAACTTTGGTCGCTCTTACCATGTTTCAGAAACCAATATTTGGTCAGTGAATCATCAATTTTTATTTTTTTTTTCAATCTTCCGGTAACCAAAATTTGGTCGCTGCTAATATTTTGATAAATGGGTTTAGTAGGACTTTTAGAAATCACAAGTTGGTTGTTGTAACTCATTTTTTTAAATTAGTGAACATAACAAAAAGTACGTGAATTAACAAGAAATATACATACAATTCCAACTAAAAATAGATAATTGTGATTGCATTACTTATAAAAAGCCTCTTATAGCTCTCTTTTTTTAGTCGTCATTTTGTTTTTTCAATGAATATTTATTGATTTTTCCTCGTCTCTTATTTAACAATTTTTTTTTAATATATTAACGGTCAATCAATTCAAATGTGATATGAATAATTTACACTGTAAAGTATTGAAAATTATAATTTATTAAATACAATCATTAGTAATTAAGAATAGAGAGTGAATTTAGCTCTCTAAATTTGAAGAGTCAAACCACTTTTTATTTTAAAAAGTTAAATTTAAAAAGTTAAAATAAAGTCTTTTCGAGTTTATTTTTAAGCATTAGCTATCTAAAATAGACTGTATTAAATTTAAAGAGGTTATTGGGGATACTCTAACAATTACTGATAGTCCATACAACTTTAAATGTCTTATATATTTAACCTCAGAATGCGCATGGACCCTAATATATGAGTTCTTATACCTTAATTACCAAAGCTATTGTATACCTACTTACAGAAGATGTCCAATACATTATATACAAATGTGTTCTTTACTTTAAGCACAAAAGGTGTGTAGACTAAAACAAAAAATGAGCTGTAGACTTCTCTTCGATTCTGAAAAATTAAGTAAAAAATCTTGATGAAATATATATATCCTATGAATTGGCCCATAAGATCTTTGAGATTGACAAGTCAACTGCATGGGTTGGTTTGGCTATTCTTTTCTATTGAAAAAGAGTTAGTTGTTTGTGCGAGTCACCTTGTTTTAGGCTCCTCTCAAGAGAAGTTACCGAGGTATACGGTGCATTACTCTTTTTGGCTAGAAGGAATTTTAATTTCTGAATTTCACAAAGAATGAAGAAAATATTGTGTTTTTGGAGCAAACTATAACAAAAGAAATGTAAAGTTTGGAATGCAATAAATGACGAAAATAAAAATTTTCAAGCACAGAGTTAACCAATTCATGGTTGTGGTCCCTAGTTCAACAGCTTCTGTTGTAGAATAAATTTTAATTAAATAATTATACTTTCATTAATTTCTAATAAGTCATCTTACAAGAAAATCATTAATTTTAAAAAATGGTCAACGGTATATTGTATATATCATAGTTATTAAATCCGGACTCGACTAGTTGGTTCGACCACAAACCCAATGAACCACACCCCGGACCGGTCCTTGTGATAATAATGGATTTGTTGGCAACCGATCTGGAACTAAACAGACCTAGTGGAACCCAGATAGGATCGATTTGGCTCCAATGGTTGATCGAAGGAAGGAATAAATAAGTTAGACCTTTTACTATAACCCATTTTATTTTTAAAAGACAAACTTTAAAAGTTTAAAACAGAGGTGATAATTAATAAATATTATGTATAAAATAAATTATAATAAATCTACATCCTAAAATAACGCTTTCACAGTTCGGGACTCTCCAAAATACCAAATCGTAAAGATGAGCAAAATAAAAGAGCTACAAAGACCTCTCCGGATCAAATATTCTTCATTACCACTATCGAAATATGATTGTTTGAAAATCATCAAACTATTGAGCTCACAATTTGGAAGCTATCAGAAGACCAAATAAAGAAAATTCAATTCTTACCGTCGAAATCTAGTTAATTGAAACCCGTAAGACAAATGATGTCACAAATTAAAAGTTGTTGGTACTGTGTATCAAAAGATCGAACAAAGAGAGAATTTACAAAGAACTCGCTGAAGCAAATATTTTCGATTCTCACCGACAAAATCTGGCTATTGGAAGTTGTATTAGAATTTTTCAAGGCAACGGTAACAAATGAGGTCAGAGAAATCAATGGCATGTGACTAGTTATCTTGAATTTTGGACCTATGTACTATGACATATGACTTGCAAACTGTTAAAGGTGATAATGATCCAATGGCCAATGACCATTCTTAGATTTATGATCCATATACATTGATATGTTATCTACGCAATATGACTTGTGAAGTGTAACCCGTGAACTTGAATTTGTGACCTGTTATTAGTGCACAAAAAATCTGATATATGATTTATGACCAGTTTACATTAAATCTATAATATATACAATATGACATGTGACATGTGGAGTGTGATATATGACATGCAAACATAATCTGTGACCAATTCTATTTGATTTGTGACTTGTAGACTTTTACTAGTAACTGTGACCTATGAACTGTTACCTATGAAATTGATTCAATGGCTTGTAATCAATTCTCTTGAATCGATGACAAGTAACATATGCACTATGGCATGTAACCGATGAACTATTACATGTACTCTGTGACCTATAAACTGCTCTACCATCATTGATGTCACCAATATCTTTAAAATCTCTCCAGATACACTGCTCACCTCCACCACAACCACCACTACTTGCAACGCACCACCATCATTGCCACCTACACCACAACCCACTACCATCAAACAAACCATAAACTACAGATGCTCAAAACTAGATCTACACCTTTATTCTTTATCGGGTGAAAATGGCCTCATCTAATGGAGACCGACACAGCCACATTTTTGCTAAAATGCCATCGTCTCGACATAGAGATATAATAGACACTTCGAATCATATAAATCTTCAATTAAATGTGAAACAGATTGGACTTAATGAGTGCTTTCTTCAACGATTTATTGAAAGTAATTGGAGATTTCTCCATTTTGATTTCAAGATCTGCCGTATGTTAACAAAAACACGAAAATTTGTTTGCATCATTTTATAGCTATGTGTATGTATATGTAGTTCATTTTTGCAAACATAGCTTGACACAGGTCATAGAGTTTACCTTCTCTCTCTATGAAAGCGTAAAATTAAGTTTGTATTTGAGTTGTTCTAATGTGTGTGTGTGTGTGAGAGAGAGAGAGAGTGACTGAGTGTGCGCGCGCATGCGTGTGTGTGGAGAGAGATAAGGGATTGAGTGAGTAGAGATAGAAAGTAGTTAGTGATTGATTATTAATAAATATTAAATGAATAATTATGAATAATTAAACTTAAAATCTGATTAATAAAATGCTAAAATACCTACTTCCCTATAATTTCCTCTTGATCAAAGTTGTTGATCCGGTTGGATTTCAAGATAAATAAATAAATTGCATTCATATTCAACAATTCAGTGTCGGCCTGTACTATGGCGAGATTGGTGATCACCTAAGACCCTATCTTGATGAGAGCCCAAATTCTCTTTTTATAAACAATAAAGAAATTTTCTCAAAAAAAGTTTTAAACTTTTCAAAGCGCTAGAAAAGTATGTAATACATTTGTGACTTCATATTTTGTTTTTTTTTTTTTTTTTTTTCTCATTTTCATGCTGATTCTTCGTTCTCTCTCTTCTTTTTTTTTTTTCTCTTTCTTTTTTCTCTTTGTCAACTACCTTTCAGATTTTATCTCTCTACTTCTTTAATCATCATCAAACTCAACATTCTACGAATTTTCTAGCTTGCATTTATAGTCTTTGATAATAATACTTTCAGGTATGAATTTTGCTTTAAATTTTTATGCCCTCTAGTATATTTTTTGGTGTTTTTTAAATTTTTCTTTTTTTTCAATTCTAGCATGAAAGTCTACAATTTGTACTATTGGTTTTCAATCTAGTACATTATTTTACAAATGTTTCTTCAAATTTTCTTTATTTGTAAATTGTACTCGGATGATAACTCAGTGTTTTTTTTTTTTTGTACGACTAATTAACTATAAGTATGTTAGGTTAATGTAAACAGTCGCAAACATTAGCTACTATCACAAATACGTTTAGAATATCACTTATTTAATTTTTTGAAGCATATAGAGAAACTAGATCTAAATATTACTGCTATAGAAAGTATTACTTAAATGGAAGTTGAACTTATATTTCATAAAAAAATGTATTATCCAAGTACTTATAATTCAATTAATGATGTGAACCCACGTAGTAATGGTATCTACGAAACCTACACAAGATTGATCAACTCAAAAAAGTGAAGAAATCAACGTTTAAGCTTAATGCAAAAATATTGAATAAGGAAACCAATACAATCTCCGATAATATATTGACCCCGTGATTACAAGACTCAAGAATCTCACTTGATTTGTTGAGCGTCACAAGAAATAATCTTAATAAGTTCAAAACTAATTCAATGAAGAATTAGAAGAAAGCAATATGACTTACAATAATATCTTTCAAATTGAATGTTTTACAATGAATAGAATAAGTCATATTTATAAGGAACCCATAAAACCTACTTAAAAACGGAATTAATATTCAAAAGATATAAAAAATATATCATACAAGAGTTTTAACTAAAATAAAATATTATGCAAAATTTGAAAAATTCGCGACGGAATTTATACTATACGGTCGAATAGATCAACTAAAACCCTCCACTAGGGTTTTGGTAAAGGGGCATGCGACCGTATGCCCTGTACAACAATGTAGCTGTATAGTTTTTCCTTCCGTCTCCTGAGTCTTAGAAGGTTAGGATTCCATTTTGTGCGTAATTTTGCTAGCAGCTTCCTCATTTTTTCCTTGGTGGTTCAGTCTTACTACTCAAAACAGTCACATCACCTCTATTATCGTCCCACTTCGATTTCCAAGGATAGTTAGAACTTGAAGAACCCGATGAATAGCTAGTTATCCCCTTCCTTTTCAATTGTCTTTCCAATTTCATAACTACATGTAGCATGTCTTTCAACTCCATATAATGTTGCAACTCTACCACATTAGCTATATCCCTATTCAAACCATTCAAAAATCGGGCCATAGTGGCCTCTTTGTCATCCTCAACCTTCACTCTAATCATAGCAATCTCCATTTCAATATGATAATCCTCCACACTCCTAGAATTTAGGTAGAGACTTTGCAATTTTTTATGAAACTCGCTATAATAATGATTAGACACAAACCTCTTCCTCATGACAGCTTTCAATTCTTTCCATTTATTAATAGGCCTCTCACGGTTCCTCTTTCTGCATGTTACTACTTGATCCCACCAAATAATAGCATAATCGGTGAATTCAAGTACCACAGTCTTTATAGTATTTTCCTCCGAGTAGTTGTGGCAATCAAATATCAATTCAAATTTGTTTTTTCCTTCTATTAGTCTCACAACTCTTGCATTTTTCTACTCAATGCTTTCTTACAAGTGATTCCAAGAATTAATTCGATCTCAATCAAAATTAATCTTGTAGAGTTCAAACAAAGAATTGAGTAAGAAAAATTGACTCAAAAAGTAGGAATTGATGCTTTAAATGGACACTAAGGAAATATTCAAGGAAGTGTTTCTTGAATTTGAATTGGACACTTCTGAATTGAGACTTTTTTTTTTTTTTTACTCAAAAAAATGAAATGTATGCTGCTGGCAACTTTTTTCTTTTTTCTTTTTGAATTTTCTTTTTCTTTTTCTTTTTCTTTTTTTGCTCGTAAATTCAACTAAATACCAGTAAAAGAAATAAAAACTGATTTGAATGCTAAATTAACACACAAACAAGTTTTGAAATCTTTTTATTGGAGACTCAAAAAAATAAAAAACGTGAAGAACACGAAAAATTAACATAAGACTCAAACAAAAAAAGGAAAAATAACTAGGATATAATCTTGATTTTTGGAGCCTTAATCTGATACAAACTGATGTGAACTCACGTAGTAATGGTAGTTACGAAAACCACACAAGATTTATTCAACCCAAGAAAGCCAAGAAATCAACATTTAAACTTAATTAAAAAATATTGAATCAAGGAAACAATACAATCCCTGACAATATGTTGACCATGTGATTACAAGACTCAAGAATCTCACTCGATTTGTTGAACATCACAAGAAATAATCTTAACAAGTTCAAAATTAATTCAATGAAAAAAAGAGAAGAAAGCAATATGTCTTGCTATAATATATCTCAAATTGTGTGTTTTACAAAGACTATAATGAGTTCGATTTAAAAGGAACCCATAAAACCTACTTAAAAACGGAATTAATATTCAAAAGATATAAAAAAAAACTATACCATACAAGAGTTTTAAATAAAATAGAAGATACGCGAAATTTGAAAATTCACGATCGGATTTACACTATGCGATCACATAGATCAACTAAAACCCTCCACCGGGATTTCGGTAAAGGGTCATGCAAACAACTATGGGGTCCCATAGTTGTTCCTTCCGTCTCCCGCGTCCATTGCTTGAATCAAGTTAATCCACTTCATTTCAACTCCTATGCCGAACGTGAAACTTATCCCTTTGCTTGTCGTGGTCAATGTTTCGTCCACTATGGTTTGAGCGAATAGTCTCATTACTTCTTTAACCTGCTTTGCTAGTGACCTAGCCGTAGGCTCTTCCTCAACGATCGATGGATCCTTGTCCAGACTTGTTTTCGTATCGTGGATCGCATCAATTAAATATAAGGATTTACAACTTATTTAAAAGTACTTATAACATGATGACACCTATATTGATGTTCAATGTTATTGGTGTCAAATACCATTAATATGCATTATGCTTTATTCTATTAAAATAATTTTATCTCCATACATGAACTAGTTGTTATAAACTATAGAGAAAACTAAAGAAAATAAAGGGAGATAGAATAGCCTTGTGTTTAATTTATTATAATGATAGATTTATATTTATAGGATTTCAATGAAAGTTACAAATTATTAAGGTACGAATAATAGAATAATAATTATGTTAAGAAATTAAACAATAATAATTATGTTAAGAAATTTGTTTTATAAAATCCAGTGGAAAAAAAAATTAAACAAAAGAAAAATGAACACGGCTAATCGTTAAAATTTGGAGTGTTAAGAAATTGATGTCTCATTAAAACCTTTACAGAAAAAACTCAATGGGATAAAAACCTGGATTAAAAAAAAGAACACAAGTACTCCCTTGATATTAATCACTAAAAAAATTGAAGTAGACACATTCCAATTTTGTGTACTAATTCCTTAAATGTAGATGTCAACAATATTTTTATGCACAAGTCATCCGTATTATCACTTAAAATAATTAGTAGATGCATCTTTTAAAGTCGTAAAATATCTAAATGGTCCAAGGGTGAATAGGCCCAAATATATCACCCTCAATAATTCAGAAAATAAAGAGAATTCATTGTCGACTTAAGCTAGTTAAGGTCTAATGGACACTTTGAGAACACGTGGCACATAGAAATCTCATCACGTTGAAGAATCCTCTAGTTCTTAATTAGATATTTTGCTTCATTATTGATCTAGAATCGTTTAACGAATCATGTCCAGCAACTAAATCTTCACGATTTAGAATTTCTTGTTCAAAATATATTTTTTATTTTTTAAGTACAATTCAATCTTCAGGATTTAGAATTTCTTGTTCAAAATATTATTATTACTATTATTATTATTATTCAAACTAAAAGGAAATCAAAAACATAATATTGACTCTTCAAGGACTTTCTTTTTCTCCTTCGGGGATTATGATATATTCAACTGGATGTTTATATATATATACATGTACCCACAGTATATGAGAGAAAAAACATAAGCAACGAGCAATTTAATAATATCCATACAACGTGCCTAGACTATCTATTTCATTAGCGTTAACAATATGATTATGACCTTTAATCTGAAATATATAGAATCAATATGATTTCATGTATTGGTTATCTTGTATTCTATGACCTTAATGATTTTGTTAGTCTACATATCTACATATATAAATCTCACTATTGAATTAATCAAAAATTAAATGATAAAAATCTAGATTTTTAAGCATGTCAAATATAGTTACTTTTATAAGCAATGCATAATTAACTTACTTGACAACATTGGTCTAGGACAAATTTTTCTCAACTCAAATACAAATTATGTCCTATGTACTTCTCTACATAAGTACATAACTTATATTATCATAAAATGATCGAGGGCTCTTAATCACTTACTATGATATGCAATGAATAATTAAATCAAAATCAATGAATGTCAAATATAGTTACTTTTATGCACAATGAATAATTAACTTACTTGACAACATCGGTCTACGACAAATTTTTCTCAATTCAAATACAAATTATGTCATATGTACTTCTCTACATAAGTACATAACTTATATTATCGTAAAATGACTGAATGCTCTTAATCACTTACTATGATATGCAATGAATAATTAAATCAAAATCAATGAACATTTATTATTAATAAAAATTAATAATATTCTAAATTATAATTATGTCCTAAGACTATTAACACCAAACCTAAAATTACTTTCACCACCATGGACTACCACATCCACCAACCATCAACCACAACCATTGCAACCCTTTGCTAACGATGCCTCCACAACAACCACTTCTCCCTCTCCATCCCTAAACCATCTATACCACCATCCCCAAGTCACCATTGATCACTGCCAAGCATCACCACCCAAACCTAGTCTGAAACCACCCACTACCCTCTAGCAAAACAAACCGCCACTGGTCCCATCGCATCACCACCTCCTACTACTCCAACCACTTCTTCCCCATCAAAAAATTCAATTCCTTAACCACCTTTCCACCACCTGCATCCTCAACACTGTCCCCACACTATCTCCTCCATTTGATTCTAGATTTAAAATCAGATCTAGTTTTCGAAATTAGATTTGAAATCACACGAACATCCATCGCTAAGCTAGCTCTGGTCATGGGTTTCTTATTGTTAGGAAAATATAAACATGCATAAATTATATTTTAATAACATACATGTGCATGAAATCAAACTGAATTTTGAAATATCCAAACCGAATACGAGAAGTAGAAATGAGAAATGCATGAAAGTTAATTTCGTCGATGTAAGAGCGGATCGCTTTGTCCTTAAAATAATTATGCCCCAGATGGGTGCTCACGATTTTCTAGCATTCGTCTCTCAAGATATAACGATTACGTCATGCAATAGCAACACTCCAAATTATGTAGACCAATGAACCTTCCTGAGGTTTTGAACTTTCTTTTATGAAATCTTGTTCAGAATAAATTAACAAATGAATATGCATTAACATAATATGCAATTTATTAATTGAAAATGAATTATTTCCAGTCACATGGGATCAATATGTAGTGGTTCGAAAGTTGTGAATCAAAAGACATGACTTAATGAAAAGACACGTCTAAAAAGACATGTTTTAATGAAAAATACATATCTAATAAACTCTCTTTTATGAAATCCTGTTCAAAATAAATTAACAAATGAATATGCATCAACATAATACGCAATTTCTGAATTGAAAATGAATTATTTCCAATAACATGGAGTCAAAATGTAGTGGTTCGAAAGTTGTGAATCAAAAGACATAACTTAATGAAAAGAAGTGTCTAAAAAGACGTCTTATTGAAAAATACATATCTAAAGAGACATGTTTCTACAACAAAAAAAAAAAAAATATGACACTTGAAAATTATCATTTCCAAAAAGACTTTTCTTCCAAATAATTTTAGAATATCCCATTATATTCTAGATAATTTCCAACAATTTCACGTATTTAAGTGACTTGAATTTGGCTTAATCTTTTATTCACCAAATAACAATTTCTATTTAAATAATCATTTAAAATTGGTTAAAACCAATTTTGTTTTATACAAAATTCCAACATTTATATGAGAATAATCTACATTTCTGTGCTTTTTTCTTATTTTTGGGTGGCTTGATGCCGATTGTCAAGTTGTGATGGTTTTTTATGGTGGTGATGACTCTGATATGGATTTGTGTTTTGTGGTAGCTTGTGAGGGTGGTAAGATTGTGTGGTAGTGATGTCGTTTGCCGTGTTATTTAGGATGATGGTGATGGCGGTTACTCGGTGGTACATGGTGGTGCTCTACATCGTCGTGGTGGTGGTGATAGCAATTGTATTTAGAGTGGGCAATGACAATGGTAATGGTGATGATCGTTGTGGTGTACCGATAAATGTTACAAAGAACGGTGGTACAACAATAAATGTTATAAATGGTATGGCCGATTCTAGTAACATATTGTATAACATAATATATTGTGTTACTAAATTTATTATAAAATAATTAAAATAAAATAATGGTATCTTGAGAATAATAAAATGTTTAAAAGTAGAGACAATATCAGAGACATTACTTGAACTTTATGAAGATATCATATACACCTCCTAACCTTTCAACAATATACAACCTACCTTTATTTCTAATTTGAAGTATCACATATACCCTTGACAACTTTTGAAAGTTGATACACCTAAATGTCCTTGTAAAGAAAAAGATCAAATTTTCTTCAATTATTTACAATTTAATTGTTTCCTTATTTAGTACATTTATACTCAAAGATTTTGTGCCTACATAATTTTCAATATGCTTGGTAACGGAAATTTAACCTTAAAACTTGTTGAAGAATATGGCAATAAATTATTTTAAGTATTAAATTAAATATATATAAGATATATATCAATAAAAATTCATAATTAGAATATATATTATTAGTTCATTCAAACATTATAAACCTTCATTACTAAATGATGACCATGTTATATAATAGAATAAAATGTACGTTAATTAAAAATGTTGATAAAGTTTTAAGTCAACAATTAATTTTAAACACATGTAACAGGACTAGCCATGTCAACGAACCGAGCCACGAGCCGAAACTCAAAACTCGGGCTCTGCTTGAGCAAAACAGGTCCGAGCTTTTTTGGACCCGACTCGAGCCGAAAAAAAGCTTGGCCAAAAATATAAGACTCGGCCCGAAACTTTCGGCTCGAGCCTTAGCGGGCCAAGCCGAGCCCGAGCCGAGTTGGCTCGTATTTTTTTTTTTTAAATTGTTATAAATCTATAATTTTTTATAATGTATTTAAAATTTGTGCAATTTATACGTATTATAAATAATAACTAAATATTAATATAAAAAAATATATCTAAACTTAAAAAAAATAGTTGCCTGTGTAATTTTACGCAAACAGCTGTATTTTTTTTAAAAAAATCTTTATAACTCTATAATTTTTATAATGTATTTAAAATTTGTGCAATTTATACGTGTTATAAATAATAAAAAAATATTAATATATAAAAAAATACATTTAAACTTAAAAAAAATTTAATTTATTTTATTTTATATATTATTTAGTCAATGACCGGTGACGAGCCCGAGTCGGGCTCGGCTCAAGCTGATGCCCCAATATAGGGCTCGATCCAAGCCGGGCCCGGCTCGAGCTTTTTCCGAACCGGCAAGCTTTTTTGCCATCCCTAAATAGGACCTACAACTTTTATGAACTTTTCAATTACACATTCATCTACTTTTATCATAATCTACTAAAAAATCTGGTTTTTAGCAAACCTCATAAGGGCTAAAA
Source organism: Fraxinus cuspidata (assembly GCA_903798385.1). NCBI lineage: Eukaryota > Viridiplantae > Streptophyta > Magnoliopsida > Lamiales > Oleaceae > Fraxinus > Fraxinus cuspidata. Next base: position 13,190 of record CAIGRP010080246.1, on the reverse strand, counting down.
TTTAAACTAGGTCAAGCGAGCTCTATAAATAAAATGTCAAATTATATTATTATAGCTCATTTTGAGGAAATTAACTACAATTAATTGGGAAAAAAAATATTTTTCTATACAATAGCATTTTAGGTATATCAACCTTGTTTAGATTATATATTGTTAGGTTTTATTGTAATTGGCAAGGTTGTGAACAAAAATGATTGAAATTAATATAATGTAAAAGTCAAGGAGTAAGTTACAATTTGTATAAATTAAGTTGTATAGGTTCTAGGGTTCGAGTATGAAAAGAAGAGAAAAGCAATATCTCAATTTCGTTAGCTCATCGCTATCGCTCGAATGGCAGAAACGAAAACATTGACCCTCACCTACCGTCTTGTCCTCGCTCGAGCGACAACTTGTCGCTCGCGTGTCACTAAACTCTCGCTCGAGCAACAGTATCATCCGAAAAGTTTTTATTCGCATTTTTAAGACTCTTTATCCGACTCATTCAACCCTAAACCTATAGTATAAATACTAGTACGCCTCTGAACTTTTTTCTTGAAGGTTGAACTTTGAGAGAACACATATTACTTCATATCTACTTCATCAAATTCATCCATAGCTTTCAACCTTCGTAGTTTGATTTGTTCTTGGCGGTGAAAACATCGAATCCACTCAATCCAAATACCAAACTACTTACTTCCTAAACATTTATCAGAGTTCTAAAGATTAAGGGAAGATGACTAGAGTTCTAGTTATTGTTGGATAATGCGGAGTTCTTCGTTGATCCACAGAAGATAGATGAATTCATAAAATCGAAAATTGGTGCAAGAGCACACAATCAAGAGAGCTTTAAATTTGTAGCGAGGAGTTGGTGCAGGAGCACGCAATCTAGGAGGACTGTAGGAATTACAATCAGAATATCAGAAAGTACTATTGGTAGTGGTGTCTGACATACTGTAAATTTAAATTCGTTTATAGTAGATTTTTGACTGACAAAGTGTTCGGAGTTTTTACCTAATTGGGATTTCTTCGTGATCATTATGTGTGTTATTTACTGTTTTCATATAACTGCGACAGTTCAACATAGAAAAATTGGATTGATTGATTAACCATCTAGAGAAAACTAAAAGTGACTTGTTGCTATTTAATTATTATTTTTTAATTCCGTATATTCACCTATTCACCCCCCTATAGATATAATTTATGTCGAACCTCATAGTTTCAATGGGTATTAGAGCCACATTTCGATTTTTGACCCATAAATTAATCTGAATGAGTCAGTCACTATTCGTGACTCCATTTTTTACGAAAGCAACTATGCATACTTGAAGGTTCAAATGAGAGCATTCCTTAAATCCTTAGATAAGCATATATGGTTTAATATTGTGAATGGTTGTGCTGTACCTAGTTCTACAGTTAATAATGAAGTAATCCTCACTCTCATTGCTAATTGGACAATAGCGAAATTAGATGAATGTAATTGGAATAGTAAAGGACTTCATGCCCTATTTATGGCTGTGTCTACAGAGGAGTTTAGGAGAGTGTCGATGTGTGAAACTGCGAAAGAAGATTGGAATGCTTTAGAGGCCACACACAATGGAACCAAAATAGTTATGAACTTTAAAATGCTGATGTTAACATCTAGGTTTGAAGAAATTAGAATGAAAGACAATGAATCGTTCGATGAATTCTATGGAAAACTTAATGACATAGTAAACTCTAGCTTCAACCTAGGTGAGAAGATCCCTAAGTCCAAAATAGTTCTAAAAGTCCTTAGATCCGTACCGAGAGGTTTAGACCTAAGATTGCAGCTATTGAAGAGAGTAAGGACTTTGATACTGTTAAGATAAAGAAACGTGTAGTATCACTTCAAACCTATTAACTCACCATATCTCAACTAAAGAAGGTTAAATCCATAGCAATGAATACCATTAGGAAAGAAGGGAGTGAGTCTACTGACCCTGAGACCCTTAAGGACGACGAAATAAATTATTTCGTTAAGAAATTCCAGAAAGCGATGAGGTATATGAGAAAACCTCAAGAAGCATGATAAGAATAATCCTATGACTTCTAGTAAGAAAACTCATTCAGTTAGATGCCATGAGTGTCAGGGTTTTCGTCAACATTGGAATGAATGTCCTAACTTTAAAAAGAATTTGACTAAAGGAAAGGATAAGGCTTTAGCAGTGACTCTGACTGATGATGAATCAGATTCGAGTATTCAAAATAATACCTCTGGCAGTTAGGATGAACAAAACTTTATGGCTTTCACGTCTATAACTATGATTGAATCTGATAAGGAAAGTGAAAAGGTGGAGAATGATGAACATAGTGAGAATTCTGAGGATGAGACCGATATTCATAAGTCTTATCAACAGCAGTTTGAGAAGAATCTTAAAATCAAGAAGGTCAATAAAGCTATACTAAAAAAGGTTAATGAACTTGAAAGAGAGAGATATATACTCATAGCAAACCTTCAGGACTCTACCAAAAATTTGAGTGAGTTGAAACTTGTTAATGATAACTTAGAAGCTAAAGTCAAATCCTTAACAAGTGACCTAGAAAAATCTAATACTCAACTTGATTCTTTCATGAGTGGTACTCACAAACTCGATAATATGTTAGGGATAAACAAGCCTACTGGAAATAGGCACAGTCTAGGATACATCCAAAATGGTAATACTACTGCTAGTACATCTGAGATCACGTTTGTCCCAGCCACCAACAAAGTTAGCAATACTTCTAATCTTAAACCCAAGGGCAAGAATGGTTTAGGATTGAGGCCTACTAGACAACGTAGGATCAACGACAACCGTTGTGCAGGTCTGAACCTAGGTTTATTCCCACCTGTTACAATTGTGGTACACTAGGACATATAAGACTTAGGTGTCATAAGCTTGATACTAGAAGTAGAAGTCAGGATATCTCGAGTAAAGTTAACTTTCTCGCCAATCAGGTTAGCCACTTAATTGAGATGATGACTCAACTGACTAGGATTACATCTACTTCTAAGAAGGTTTGGATTAAGAAAAATTATCTTTCTAGGTCTAATGAAAAAATGAATTGCTATGTTGCCCACGTTACACTTAAAGCTCAAAATAACTCTATGCGGTATCTTGATAGTGCACGTTCTAGACATATGTGTGATAATAAAGCTTTGTTATCTACTCTTGATGATTGGAATGGCAGTATGTTTACTTTTGGAGACAGAGCTAATGTACCTATCATAGGTAAATTTACTATTAATATATGTGGATTACCTACTATCTCGGATGTGCTTTATGTAAAAGGTTTAAAGTCCAACTTATTAATTGTTAGTTAAATATGTGACACTGATTTTGGGGTTAGTTTTATCCAGAAAAGGTGAACTGTGTATGATTCTATTGGTAATGTTGTCATCGTAAGTGTAAGAATTTCTGACAATTGTTATGGAGTACTTCATAATTCCAACAATGTGTGTAATGGCTCCAAGATTGATGTCACTGAACTGTGGCATCAATACCTTGGTCATATGAACTCTATGAGTTTTTTCTAAACTAGCTAAGAAGGAACTCATCTATAGTTTACCTAAACTTGAAAATTTTGAAAACATTCTATGTGGACCGTGTCACAAGGTAAATAGTTTAGAATAAATAATAAACAAACTTCTAAAATTTTGACAAACAATCTGGCATAAGTACTCCATATGGGCCTAATGGGACAATCTAGGATCGAGAGTTTTGGTGGTAAACGCTATATTTTGGTTGTGGTAGATGATTTCTCACGATATACATGGATTGAGTTGTTGAGAGAAAAATCTGAGGAATTCAGTATTGTCATATCATTGTGCAAAATGCTTAGAAATGAGAAAGACTTCACCATAACTAGAATTCATAATGATTATAAGAATGTGTTTGAAAACTCTAATATTGAGAACTTCTACCTGGAATAGGGAATCCAGCATGAGTTCTCATCGCCTATCACTCCACAACAAATTGGAGTAGTTGGGAGAAAAAATCATGTACTTTAAGAAATGACTAGAGCTATGCTTCATTGTAAGTGACAAGCTATGCATTTCTGGGATGAAGCCATCAACACTACATGTTACATAGTGAACAGGGTTTACCTTAGACCTAAAATTGATAAGATACCGTATGAGATCTAGAATGGTAAAAGGCCTACTGTCAAGTACTTTCGTATGTTTGGCAGCAAGTGCTATATTCTAAGAGATAGAGAGAATTTGGGCAAGTTTGACTCTAAAAGTGATGAGAGAATTTTCCTAGAATACTCTAGAAATGGTCGAGTCTATTGAGTATACAATTCTCGTACTCAGGTTGTGATGTAGTCCATCAATGTCGTGATAGATGATGCTTGTAATGAGGAGAAGATTGAAGGAGATTAGGAAGAGTTATATCACTCGATTGTAGATCCTGTCACGGTAACTGAACCTAAAGAAACTTCAATTTCTAATCCCTCACACGTTTCTGAAGGTCTAGATACATCCAATATGGAGTCCTCACCTGATGATAAAACTAAATCTCCTAATGAACCTTTGTCTAGAGTTAAGTCTAACCTTCCTAAGGTAAATATTATTTGGGATTTAGATGAAGGGATGAGACTTTGTAAAAGGGTTTTAAACGACCTCGCATTTGCTAGCCATGTGTCACAAATTAAGCCTAAGAAAGTCGAAGATGCCCTTAGTGATGAATGTTGGGTAAATGCAATGCATGAGAAGCTAAATCAGTTTGTGAAAAACAACATATGGTATTTAGTCCCTAGGCCTCATGTTTGTAATGTTATAGGTACTAAGTAGATATTTAAGAATAAAATCAATGATCAATGTACCATAACGAGGAACATGGCTACGTTAGTTGTCCTAGGATATTCCTAGGTTGAAGAAGTTGACTTCGATGAGACGTTTGCCCCGGTAGATCGACTTGAATCCATTAGAATTCTTCGGGCAGTTGTTTGTTCTTTATGATTCAAATTATATCAAGAGTACCTTCTTGAATTGAATACTTCAAGAGGAAGCTTGTATTGAACAACTGAAAGGATTTATTGATCTTAAGTTTCCACATTATGTCTATAAATTGAATAAAGTTTTATATGGTCTTAAACAAGCGCCTAGAGCTTCGTATGATAAACAAACTGCATATCTCGTAGAACATGATTTTTCAAGAGATGGTGTAGATATAACTTTATTCATTAGACATATTGAGGAAACCATCACCATAGCTCAGATTTATATTAATGACATTATTTTTTGTTCTCCTATTGATTCTCTTGCTCATGAATTCGCTAAATGCATGAAGCAAGAATTTGAGATAAGTATGGTTGGAGAATTAAATTACTTTCTTGGTTTCCAAGTAAGACAAACTGATGATAGGTTGTTTATATTTCAATCGAAGTATGCAAAAGACATTGTCAAGCATTTTGGACTCGACAGCGAAAAAAACAAACTAGAACCCCAATGAACAATAGTGTCAAGTTAGTTCATGATCCTACAAGTAATAGTGTTGATCAGACACTATACAAGAGTATGATAGGTAATTTACTTTATCTAACTAAAAGTAGACCTGACATAGCCTTTAGTGTTGGGGTATGTGTGCGCGATTTCAGGCTGATCCTAAGGAATCTCACCTGAGCGTCGTGAGACGTATCATTAGATATGTCAATGGAACCATAGATTATGGAATCATGCACTCTTGGGATTCTAATCTTGACCTTACTGGCTATTCCGACGTCGATTGGGTTGGAAATACCGATGATTGAAAAAGCACTTCCAGAGGCTATTTTTATGTTGGTACTAATCTTGTAGCTTAGATGAGTAAGAAACAAAATTATATCTCATTGTCCACGGCAGAGGCCGAATATATAGTTACAGGAAGTTACTGCACTCAATTGCTTTGGATGAAACTGATGTTGAGTGATTGTGGAGTTGAAGGTGGTACTATAGCTGTGTTTTGTGATAATACTAGTGCCATTAATATTTTCAAAAATCTCGTGCAACACTGTCGAACAAAACATATTGATATACGACATCAATTTATTCGAGAGATTGTAGAGAACAGTGTTGTAACTCTGGAGCACATCTCTATAGAGAACCAATTACCTGACCTATTTATCAAACCATTAGATGGTATGCGATTTGAATCTCTTAGGAAGACTATTGGTGTCTGTATACCTCTTTAAGTATGTAATTTGGTGTATGCTCGTACTTTATCATTGTGTGGCATTGATTTATACATGTATCATATTTGTTTATTTGTTTTCTAGGAAAAAATCTCATGCATACTTTTTATTTTATTTTATTTCATTTATTATTTTTTGCATGTTTGACATTTATTTGTGTGTGCTTGGTACATCCATGCTATAAAATAAAAATAAATATATATAATCAAAAATAGCATTGAAAAATAAAAAAGCGGAAATTAATTTTTACAATATAATATATAATATACTTGATTTTGTTTGTTGTGATCTAGCATGGGTTTAATCGATAAGCTGTAACATAGTTTTCATTGCAGGAAAAGATTATTATGGAGTACTTAATATAGGTGTCTTAATGTACCATCTACACTACGCACACTATGATATTGTTAGTGGGATTCAACCGCATGTATGAGATTTAGGGCAGCAATCACATGTTAGTAAGGTGACTTTGAATATGAATTGATTATATTTATTAGACCTAAACGCAAGTCTATCCCTGATAATAAAAGTTCAATTTCTTATATTCTTTTTCATAACATATTTGACTCGAGTAATTAAGCATACGAGGTTTCTCAAAACTTGGTGTCTATGGTCAACTGACTTGGGTTAACCAGCATAAAACTCGCTACAGTGGTCATTTTAGTCTCTTAATGAAGAAGAGTTTGCACTTAACATATGAAAAATAATAATGAGCTTAAAAATTGAAATATGTGAAAATAAAATTTGTCCAAAGTCGGGGGGGAAAGAAAATATCCTTACAAAATGAGTTTTTCTTTATAGGTTCTAATGTGCTTTACATGATTTGACTTTTATAAGTAGAGGAATACAGTTACTGGAAATGATGTTTAGCATGTATTTCTCACAAATTTAAGGTTTGGAGTCCTAGTTCCAAAGGATTAGTGACACTTTACACATATAGGTCACTTATACAATTTACTCCATGTTAACTTGAACTAAGTATGTGAAGAGATTTACTGTACATTGATTATATTTAGCATACTAACAACTGAATTTTTGAGTTATTATATGTTAATGTTATAAGTTTTTGATTATCGATCCTCTTGTCATTTGTGACAAAAAGGGGGAGTAATAGTTATTTTTATGTTTTGATTCGGAGGTATCATTATTTGATATTATTTTGACATTAACGTTTTGATGTACTTAACAATTTGAATTTCGATGTAAATGATATTTTCGTTTTAGCTAGATTAAGTTTTGATATTTAGTGATATCAATGTTTTTTTGGTACGTTGATTTACATTGATATTGCATCTTAATTTAGCTGGTATAACTTATGATTAACTGTTTGAATTGTATTTATCCATATTACTGTTTCACATGCTTTTACACTGGATATTTGAATTGTTTGTTTCAGGAAACATGTTAGACAAAGGAAAGCATATTTTAGCCAAGATAGTTGATTTTGGGAGTAGTAGCTATTTTTATGTATGTATTTTTACTACATTGACATTAGATTCGTAGTTTTGTCACAAAATGTCAAAGGAAGAGCTTGTTAGGCCTTATTATAATTGGCAAGTCTGTGAACAAAAATGACCAAAATTAATATGATGGTCAAGGAATAAGTTGTAATTTGTATAAATTGAGTTGTATAGGATCTAGGCTTCGAGTATTAAAAGAGGAGAAAAATGGAGCGTCAATTTCGCTATCTCATCAACATGTCTTCACTCGAGTGGCAGAAACAAAAACATCGTCGCTCGCAGGCCGTGTCCTCACTCGAGTGACAACCTGTCTCTCGCCTGTCGCTAAACTCTCGTTCGAGCGACGGTATCATCCGAAAAGTTTTAATTTACGTTTTTAAGATTTTTTATTCGGCCCATTCAACCCCAAACCTACAGTATAAATACCATCACATCTCTGAACTTTTTTCTTGAAGGTTGAACATTGAGAGAACACATATTGCTTCATATATACTTCATCAAATTTATCCATAACTTTCAGCCTTCGTAGTTTGATTTGTTATTGGCGGTGAAAACATCGAATCCACTTAATCCAAATACCAAACTACTTACTTCCTAAAAATATGTCAAAGTTCTGAAAATCAAGGGAATGTGACTAGAGTTCCAGTTGTTGTTGGAGAACGTGAAGTTCTTCTTTAATCTATAGGAGATAGACGAATTCATAACGTTGGGAATTGATGCAGGAGCATGCCATCTAGGAGGCTTTGAAAATTGCAGCCGGGAGTTGGTGCAGGGGCACGCAATCCAGGAGGGCTGTAGAAATTGCAATCAGAAGGTCAAAAAGTACTAATGGTAGTCTTGTCTAATGGATTATAAGTTTAAATTCGTTTATAGTGGATTTTTGACTGGTAAAGTGTCCGGAGATTTTACCCAATTGGGGTTTCTCCGGGATCATTCTGTGTTATTCATTGTTTTCATATAATTGCGACAGTTCAACATAAGGATTGATTGATTAACCGTCAAAAGATAATTAAAAGTGACTTGTTGCTATTTAATTATTAGTTTTAAATTTCACATAATAATTTATTCACCCCTCTCGAGATGTAATTTGGGTCGAACCTCGTAATTCATATATGAACCAAAAAGTGAATATGGAGTGTATGTGATACTCAAAATTAGAAAAAAATGGAGGTTAGTGATTTTTTAAAAGTTGATGGAATATATGATATTGTCATAAAACTCAAGGATATCCCCATTATTGTCTATTAAAAGTGGTATGAAATTTATTTAACTTTTTAAGTATTTTTTAGAATTGTTCCCAAAAAAAGAAAATCCCCACTAACCTCCAGACTTAGAAAAACATGAAAACAATGCGCTAAAAATGAATACAAACCGAGTTTTGAAATTACAAAAAATAACTCACTCAAAGTTTTTTTTATCATTTTTATTTTTTTATTTTTTGTGTTCGGAAACAAAACCTTGCCAACTTCCATTCATCCAAATCCGTTCTCAAAATGTTTACATTATCAAGAGGAGGATTCTCGATCCACACAGTGTTCTTGACTTGAAACCTCAAGTTTCTCAAACATAAACAAAAATTGAAAAAATTATGAGAAGATAACAATAATTGAAATGGAATCAAGACCTTTTGTCTTGACCTTCACACCACTTCATCATGTGCAATCAAATCCTTCGATCAGTACTCGAACATAAACCTCTCACCTTTTTTATAAAATTGGGACATGACTTTCACTAAATCAACTCCTACCAAAAAGCTCCCGAATAAAAATATTAGCACACAATCAATTTGTTGATGGTATAAATCGAATCAACAAATCCTCTCATTTAATTTCCTCTTTCTTAACTCACTAATTTCGATGCTCAAATTTGGAGCAAGAAGGAAAATAACTATTTGGAAGAAAAATATTTGAATTGCATACTTTACTTTAAAAAATGGGGGTATTTATAGATTTTCTTTCGAGTTTTGGAGTAATTCAATCATTAGTGAATGTGACAAATGATAGGTCCATATTGGTTACGTTATAACCGATTCTGTTATCAATATCACATTTTATTCATTAGCCCACGTGTATGAACAGCATCAACCTAGATGAAGGAAATGTTCGCTAAGATGGTACAAACCATTTTATGTTTCTATCACTCCAAGTCTTCAGAAGCTTCGTTGATTGTCAGTCAAGTTCGGGAGTTAAATCATGAAATTTAAACAAATATTCCATAAAGTCTGATTTTATTATTTATATTAAATTTAAGACTTTAATTGTTTAGTGTTGTGGGCCTGGTTGCATCTTTTCAAGTTAGTGGCCCACTTGTCTCGGAATTGATCAACCGTTCATTCATCTGCAACAATTAGGATGGCAGAGTGACATAATTTTGATGATTTTACCCTTTTCGTCACAACCTATAAATATGCCATTATTCCGATTGACATCCTTCACTTTGCTGGATTTCCTTAAATACACTGCTCCATTTTTTCTCTTTAGGGTATTGAAATTTGCCAATCCATTTGCATCAATGTTAGGGAGGGTTTAATAATGACATAAAAGAAAGCGACATCCTTCATATCTATAGGTTCGTTTTATTCAAGGACGATTATGTCCTCGTGAGATTTTCAATTTGATGAAATGAATAATTTGAGATCCATAATCCATTCTTTAAATATTTTTTTTATACATCTTTTTCAATGACACCATTTTCTAATAAAATAATTTTATATAAATTGTCGATATTTTCTGATTTTTAACCAACATTCTTTAAAAAGAAAATTACTTTTTACAAAATATATTCCAAAAAATGAGCAGACATAACTTTACTAACACAAGTGGTAGGTTTTATTTAGGTTTATTGGCACAAAAACCCCCAATTATTTGAACCTATTGTAGAATATTTCCTATCATTTCAAATTGATTGGAAATTCCCCTATTCGATTTTTTGAGGTGCGAACCACCTCGGCAGTTCAACATCGTTAGTAGAGACGTTAAATTTAGACGAAATTAAAAACGGATAATTGCAACTGCAATTCTAAATTTTTTCACTTTGCCATTATTCCGATTGACATCTCTTCTTAATTATTTTCTCTCAAGCTTTTCTCGCAATGTCTTTCCAAATTAGTTCTCAAGATGTTTCTTGTAATTCTGACTCTAGTATTTTTAACTTTAGGAGTGATACTCTCAAGCTTTTCTCGCAATGTCTTTCGACGTGCTCTTTTATTGGGCAATTACTCTTTCTGGTATGTGTATTAACCCGTCACTTCTTTGGCCAATCTTGTAGTTTCCAACCTGGTGTTTGGGTACACAGTGAGGTAGGTGAGCATTCGCATATGCTCGTTAACCTTAGCCAGAGCAATAGGGAAACTTTTGAAGCTTCAGGAACTTCTGCCAATCTTACTAAACACGATTTATCTTAAATCATGGCTCGAATTAAATTTCGTGATGACAAAGAGTTGTTATATCTGAATCAATTTCAAACAATGTACCACCCACCTCCAGGTTGCATAGCTATACACAAATATTCGATGGATATGCGAATTAGAGTCTCCTTCACCATTATTCGGAAATGTTCTTTCTTCTTTAAATTTTGCTCATACCCAACTTTCTCCAAATGGGTGGGCTTAATTGGTTGGATCTTTTCTGCTACGGGGATATGTGGGTTTAGAGGGGTAGTTCATGCTAGACATATTTCGCTCTATTTGCTTCACCGTGTCGACGGGGGGTCATGTGAAACTTTGAAAATGTGTCATTCATTTTTTCCTCAATTTCCCAGGACGTACTCAGCACTTGTAACTATTTTTAACCAAGTGTATGACTAGAGTGAGAGTTTTTTCCTTCATTCGGGACAACGGGGAGTTTCAACCTAATGACCCTTATTTTGTTGGTTGTTATGGCTCAAACTTATAGTGAGTATTTGTTTGTTGCTTACCTTTTTATTCAGAACCTTTATATACTTATTGTGGTGGTATGGTGTAGGTGATCAGGCACCCCTCCAACAGGGGCCGACCACATGGCCATTATGTCAACCCCTATGAATCATGCTATGTGAATGTACACATAGCATGAACAAAAAGAAATTATTTTTAATTTTTCTTTTGGTTAATGTTTAACTTTTCCCTTTTTTCACAGTGCAGACTGATTTTGATATGAACATTTTTAAGCACAAGAGAATTTCTTCACCTAAGCATTTAGACAAATTCCTTCCTTTTCCATTTGTGCTGAAGGCCCCTCCAAAGGAAATAGTATTAAATTGGTTTGGACAAGTTTGGACAATCCTTGGATCCAATGTCTTTTTTCACCGGGTTTTGGGTATTTGCTTACTCCACACCCCGTTGAGCTGGATATAAAGATTTTTTGCATGCTTTCTTCTTTCATCGCCCATACCACCAGGTCATGCTATGTTTACTTTAATCGAACCTGGGAGAAATTGGTTGAGGAATTTTCTCATGCGTAGAAGGGGGAGATGATTGATGCTCCTTTGTTTTGAACGACCATTACTCCAAGACAAGCAAGCGAAATATAATCTTCGCATTAGTTATCTCAATAATTTGGATAAGAAAGTCCAATCCTTGAAGAAAAAACGTGACAGGCTTCAGAAAAAACTGGATATTGGTGAAAGGGAGGAAAAATAGCATAAAAATATGTGCAATAGCACTGAGAATTATGCTAATACAAAAGTTTCTTTATCTGATATTAGTAGGGTTTATAAAGTTTTAATGCAAACGAAGGAGAATTATCGAACTTATTCTGAACAAATAAATCCAAACTAAAAGAAGAACTTCATATAGCTAAAATTGATTTTTTTATACAATTAAATATCTTTAAAAAGCGCGGGATATACTGGTTATGCTCTATAACGACTTAGAAAGCAGGAAAGCTAGACTTTTTACTGTGGAGTCTATGGTTGCTGAAAAAAATACTTATGAAGCCAGACTTTCTTAGGAATCCATGCACGAAGAAGGACAAAGTTCTTGATATTATTAGGAGTTTTAATCTTGAATGGAATATGGATTTCTTAGAGGTTCATGAAGAGGATGTCAGTGACACCTAGTCTTTCGAAGTTTTTCTATTAGCCTCCAAGGCTTCAATCGTTTCTTCCCTCAATGTTGAGCTACTTTTTTTTTTTTTTTTAGTTCATGTTCGCTTTTTGGTCTCTTTTGTAAATACTATATGTTTTCTTTGTTTCATGAGCTGTTTGTTTATGCTAATCGTCAACCTATTCCACATAATTGTATGTAAACAATTTCATAAAGTAACTCATAAAACATGTCATACAATGCTTTATTATGCAACGAAAGGCACTTATTGAAACAAATGTTAATAGTTTTCCCTTCTATAAATGCTTTACTTGTGTAGCTACATTGAATTTTTTTTGTCACGACAATTTCTTATTGAGGGAAATGTAGGCTCGACCTATACATTGTTCTCTTGGGAGTGTATTTCAATCCAACTCTCGTCAGTGAAATTGATTACGCCTTTGATAGGATAAACCTTGCCTTCAACTGTATTAGTTGAATGTACCATGACATTTTGGCTGTCACATTCCTTGTTAAATTATAGTTTAATTTTGTGTCTTAAGTCATGTGATTTAAGTACT
>CAIGRP010080242.1:0-15066 GCA_903798385.1 Fraxinus cuspidata | reverse complement strand
CCTTACCCCCCCCCCCCCCCCCCCCCCCCACACGGACGTTATATGCATATGTCCGAGAGTCCCTCTGTGTAAGTGCATGTCTATAAGTTACTTATGATCAATAAGTGGGTTCATATGTGGAAACTAACCTGCTACCTACCTATGCTTTTGGAATATCCTTGTATGCAAGCTAACAAGATTTAGTAGATTTTGACCTACTGATTGAATGTGATCCAGTCAATTAATCGTGTAACTTGAGAGACGGGAAAATGTGATTAGTGATTTGGTAGCAAGATTTAAGTACTTCAAGAGGTAGAGAGAGCACATGGCATGAGTAAGAGTTTAGTGTCTATAATTTTTGGGTTTCTGAATTATGTAGATTATACTTGGTGTAAGCTTGATACCATGTCTACCTTTCAACAGATGTCTCCTGCTGAAGGAGCTCCAGAAGAGTTCGATCAGACGATATTTCCAGTACTAGCGGACCGGACTGTGGGGCCAGCTGGGAGACTCGCCCTCAATCTGGTTAGAGACCAGCAAAGGTAGCATGATAGATTTCTAATTAGAAATTGCTTGATAACGACCTAATCATTCTTACTCCAAATGTTAAACGTAAATAGTTATTGGAATGACTGTTATTATCGCTGGTTCTGTCTCTTTCATTTCATTTGTCTCTTTTATCTTGGTTCTTCGGTTCTTTATAGGCATTTCAATAGCATTTTGCTACCTTTGCAGGAGGAGGAGTTATACTGACACTGCCAACTTCACTTTGCGTTGTGGTACCTGCCAAATTGGAGTTATTGGTCAGAAGGTTTTAAGCTCTTCATCTTTTCCTTTTCCTAAAAAGTTCACTTTTTTAATTTTGTAATAAATAAATTTCTTTATTGGCTAAAGTTGATGATAAGTTACTTATTTTGACATTGAGCAAGGGGTTAGTTGATGATTATGCAACTTTTTTACTTAAGAAAAAAGTAACATATGTAAAGCATAGCCAAACATACTCTCAATCCCGGCCTTGAAATTTTCAAGTTTTAACAATTCTTGTCGTTATACTTGTGTTTAAATTTGCAGGAAGCAGTGGAGCATGCACAAGCAACAGGTCATGTGAACTTCCAGGAATATAAATGATAAACTGAATAAACAGAGTATAGAACAGAGTGAAATTTTATTTATCTGTTGCCATAAGCTTGCGTTTACTAATGTTCTTTTAGTTATGAAACAGTGTTGTCATTTGTGGAAGAAAACATTCAGACTCAGTCGCCTTTTTTGGTTCCTTCATGTTTGTTGTAACATGGAATAAACTTTGAATTTGAAAAGGATACCTACATACATTTTAATGAAAACTTTTTTTGTGCAATGTTTTTGAAGTTATTATCGAGTCCTAGTCTCAAGTGCATCTTTCGTACAAGGTATTAGATCATAGGTGGAAGTATACTTGACCTAATTTTTACTTAGATCCTTACTCAAAACACTTTTTATCTTTTCTCGTCCTCCCCTTTCAAATGAAGTGATTTCCCCAAAATCGGAAAGAATAAAGACAGAATTTTTTCACAATCGAACTCACGTAGGACTCGTTGGGAGACATTTAGCATGTTAAATATATTGAAGTTCAAATGTTAATCGTTACTCTTTTCAATACTTTTTATCGAACACCCACTATTCAATACTACTTAACATCCACTTCTCGTCTGGTACTTGTTACATTACAAGCCATATGTAAAGAAATGAATCACACAGAAAAAAGTAAAACACAACCTAGGTGGGTGCACATACAAGTCTTTCCAGATAAACGGATATGAACTTTATTATCAAAAGAGGATATGCAGTTACATTTCAGTAGAAACTCCATGACATGATCAGAATGGTTCTTTAAAAATTCCGCGAAACAACGTCGAATTCTCAATCCTTAGAAACCATGAATCTTAATCTGATCCTTCTTGACAATGTTGGCATTGATGAGGAACTGAGAAACATTCTTACGCTGATCGCCTTGGAGTTGAATCACCTTACCGAGCTCTTTGTCCTGAACAACATTACCGTTGCAACAGAACTCCTTTTTGAGGTCTTTAAGGATCTTATCGTAGCTAAATTCCTTCCTCAGTCCTTGAACAGTCGTTAGGCTTTTCTTTCCATTCCTTTGTTGTATGCGAATATGCACGTACTCCTTGGCTCCAGGGGCGCCTGAGTCCTTGGCCTCGGAAAATGGATCGAAAGCAGTTGGAATCTGTGAGTCGATATCAACCATGTAGAACTTTGTAAGACGAAGATCTAAGCGTGTCGAAAGAGCTGCGTATGTTACATACAAATGATTAGATCCCAAAGAGCTCCAACAAGTCAATCGAAAAAGAATCAGACAGTAGACACTAAGTGCGTTTAGTACATAGAATTACGCATAACTAACAAGATTTTCAACTTTTTTCTCTTCGTCAATATGTACTAACATGCCAAGAGACACAAGGAAAAGGACCAAATAACCTTAATTTCTCCAACCCACAACCTTAATTTCTCCAACTCCACACCCCAACCCAACCCCAAATTAAGAATTTCACATTCAACGTAATGCTGAAAAATTCAAGAAAACTAAAACACAGAGACAAAGAATGCAAGAAACTTGCAGATTTTCGCAAAATAAAAACCCCAGAAACATAAGATCATTTAAGAATTTCACATTCAACGTAATGCTGAAAAATTCAAGAAAACTGAAACACAGAGACAAAGAATGCAAGAAACATGCAGAAATTCGCAAAATAAAAAACCCAGAAACATAAGATCATCATCGTATGATTCAAAAACAAAAATGCTATAAAATTAGAACTAGAAAAATTAGAATGTGAGAAAGCGTACCTCAAACCTCGATAGGAATTATGAATTCCCGGGGTGGGCGTGGTATGATTTTATAGACGGGGGAAGGCAGCGGTTTGTCTTTTCATTTGGATCACTCAAATAGACAGACCACGATTAAGCTATATTCTAACCATGGTTAATTTATAGGCTTCCCGTGAAAATGAACGTCTGAGATTCTTTTGATGGGACCCATCTGTGATGAAAAGAGGCGTAGATTCAACGCACAAAGACACGCTTTTGACAAGGTCGGATAAATTTCGGGGTGGAGGTAGACAGTGGGCCCCGCTATCTGAATAAATGATCGGATTACGCTGACACCTGACAAGCGAATGTTCGTCGAAGTTGCTTGTCACGCGCTTTTTTCTATTGTTTATTATTTATGTCAACATCTTGGATAAATTTAAAAAAGTAAAATATCGTCTCTCTCTCTCTCTCTTTTTTTTAATAGGGTGACGTGATTAATATACTTGAATCCTCTTGCATCCACAAAAGCCTTTTGTTTTGCACCATTGAACAAATCACAAATCATACGTAGCCTTCTTTGAAGTGGGGGAGACGGCATGCTCTCCGATAAAGTGAGTCAATGTATAGCTAAAGGGGTGTAGGGCGTGCTAGGACATTAGCCGTTAAGTATTAAGAGGTCGAATTCGGGAGGTTATAAAGATATTGAGAGCAAACTTATACTTTTGAAAGTCAAAAGTTGCATTACTTTGAAATGATATAATGTGTAAACTTTTATAGTAGTATCTACTGATTTGGTCTTCTCAACACGTTGTAGGAGTTGTTTAGATGTAGGCTATTTTCACGTTTGTTTAGTTATTTCTATTTGCCCTGTAAGGCTATTTAATAGCCAAGTTTGTTAATTCAATGTGAAAATAAGTTGATTTCCTCCAGTTTCATCTGTATTCTTTAGTCAACTTCTAGTTTCTAACACACTCAAGGTATCTTGGATGAAGTGATGCATTACCTCGCCTATTGTTCCACATTAGTCAGGTGGATGGTGATGTGAAGTCTTGATCTGATTGTCTTACTAATTGACCATCACATGGGGGTGACTTGGAGCCTCGTTACAAGAGGCGTAACATTAATCATGCTAAGAAATATAAACTAACTTTTTATTCATCCAGCTTTATTTTCAAGCTTATTTCAAGGATGGTTTAAATTATTTGATTCTTTCATGTAATATCAATATTGTCCCCACTATTCACATCTTAATCGAGCTTAATGGAAAGATGAAGCAGCACGCCCATCAAGACAGGATTGGGAAGTGCCCAACTTCATTTTTATCCACGTGAGACCCACATCTTCTATCTTTACATTTTGTAAATTCACAACTTATAATCTACAATTTTTTTTTTTATCAAACGTGCTAAGATGAAGTCAGATTTGTATGGAGGCCCCCTTCAGTTCTTTTGATTTTCACTTTTGCAAGCGTACTCCCTAAGCAAGGTACTTAACGTGTTAGCTACAATGTCAATATGCACAGTGCTTAGCATCCATCCTTTACAACTAAGATTACTTTTGGTCCCATTCGCTCCGCTAGCTTTCGTCTCTTGACGTCAGTGTTGACCCAACATGGTGCTTTTGCCGTTGAATTCATTTGTGGGTCTTGTACACACGACTAAAACATGCACGGAGGTAAAATGATTCATAGCACCAAAATGGCACAATATCACAAAGACAATCGAATGTTCTGCCACATCAAACAGAATCGGAATAAAATGGTTTAGGTACTTTGATCATCAGGCAAACGTTTCAGATCCATCTCTACTTGGTGAATAGTCCATTGCATATTTTCCAATTTCTGCACCGAGATTATGACTTTGTTAGAGTCAAGTGTTAACCCTAACATCTAAACATTAACCATCAAACTGAATATAATTTTACCTTCACTATGTCATGATATTGCCTAGCAATGTTGTCAAAGTGAGGATCAACACCTTGATACTCACGAAGCCGTGTAACCTGGCAAAAAATCAAGACGTGTCAATTTACATGTCTAATTACCAAAATCTGTAACGATAATACCAAGAATCATTGAAGCGAGTCATATGAAGCTTCTCAAGTTCAGATAATCTACAATGTAAGGTTGCCAAGCGCAAGAAGAAAGCTCCCTCGTAATATAGTCGAGTTCCACAACTTTCCCATTATTACACCAACCAACTATATTAATTAGAATAAGAACCAAAAGAGCAAATAGCTGAATTCTAAGATGTCGTTACCATTGATGTATCGGTTCGTAAACAGTATCTTAAAACAGTAAACAGAGACAAAGGCACATACTTTATGCAAACTAGTGAACACACAACAAAATTAAATAAGCATACCGCTTTATTATATGCAAGTGAAGCTTCCTCTGTAGATTCAACCAAATATTTCCTGGGAAAAAGGTAAATTAGTTAATTATTTGAAACAGAAAAGCAACCTAAATGTGGATATAAGAGGTCACATTCTTTTACCTTATTTTGTGGAGTGCCGGAATGGTTTCTGGAGTATAGGTTTCAAGCAGGAGAATATGTTCTAGAACCCTTAAATAAGATAAACCTGAAGTTATTATAAATTATAGCAAGTGTTCTAATAAACCAAGCATTCACCGAGGAACAAACATAATCAAATTCCCAATGTCAACTATAAGATATAAAAATGGAAAACAGAATCTGGCAGTGGGGAAGACAGACCCCAATTTAGCACTCATAGTTTCACATCTTTTGCACAGCCAAGTCTTTTGCAGTTCATCCTATTACAAAAATAAGCAGATGTCAAAGTAAGAAATTTCAAAAAGGCAAAGAACAGCATGCAATTATCTGATACAGCTTCAATCAATTGTAAACTAAATTTTTAGTACAGCGACATGGAAATAGTTCACTACGAAGGCTAAAGACAACCAGGGGTATGAGGCTTACATATTTATGTTGGTGTTGCAGTTTTATATCCTTGACAAGTTTAATAAGCACCCCAAGAATCTGCTCTAGAACCTTGGACAGACAAAGGTTAAAAGGTCACATACAATCACAAGTATAGATGTTAGCACAACATAATAGGAGCTTTATTACATAATTGTATTGTGCATGAGAAGAATTAACCAGAGAAAAAGTAAAAGGATACTGCATCATCAAGAGATTCTATGGAATTCTTGCTTACATTGTAATACTCTGCAAATTTTCTATCAGAAGAATATAGATCCTCCCTCCATTCCGTTTCTTCTCTCTCAATTTCCTCAATAATCAATTTTACCCTGTTTATGTAACAAATTAGAACGGCCAAACTGGAGCTATAAACTAGTTGAAAATAATTTCCTCTGTACGAGATTCACAATAAAATTATTAGATATTAATGAGTAAAAAGATGATGTATGAATGGACAAATGTCAAGCTTAGTAGCTGTACTATAAATTAGGGAATGGTGATTAATATTAGGGTGTATTCAAGGTTTCCATGGAACCCATTTGGTTTCATGCCAGGGAGATCTAATATCTGTCAACAACCTACTCTGAAAATTGATGCAAAGGTATGGAAAAACAAGCAAGGTTTGCAAATGGTTCTTGCTGAATTAAAATAGCATGTGACAGGGTTTCTAAGGCAATGCTATGGACATATGGTGAATGTCAAAGAAAACAGAAACTTCTGTCAAATATATCAATATCATTAGGGATCAAGCAAAAGTAGTAGTAGGTAACTTTCTATTACAATAGGCTTGTACTGCCCCCATCATAATTCCTTATTCTTTTGCTTAGGTCATAAACAAGCTTAACAAGATGTGGTTATGGGTGTGTAATTCCTTGATGACGTAATTTCAGTTGATAAGAGTAGGAGAGGGCTAATTCGTAATTAGAGTTACGAAGGAGCACTTTAGAATTTAAGGATCTTAGATTAAGTAATTCAGAATACACCAAATTTCCTTTATGTCATAGTGGGAATAAGGATGATTGTTGATTCGACAAGAAGATTGTTCTTCCAAAATGTGATTATTTTAGGTAATTATGTTCGATTATTAACACAGAATGAAGGACAAAATAGGATGTAATTAATAGGAGTACAACTGGTCAGATGAATATGTTCAAAAGATTTTGTGTGATCAAAAGATAATAATCAAATTCTAAAAAATGGTTATTAGGCGAACAATACTCATACTATTGAGTATTGAATCATTAAAGAACAAAACGTCCACAAGATGAGCATAGAGAAGGGTTACTCTAGGATGAATAAAATAAGTATAAGAATATATAACAATAAGCAGATGCAAATTAAGTGAATGACAACATTGATGGTTGATGTATGGCTTATATGGACCTAAAAAAACTCCCAGCCACCATGGGTATGTTAAAACTAACATGGCCGGGTGTATTTGCAGAAGATTTCATTTAGTTGGCTTTTCCAAAGAGGTAGCTCTTATTAAAAAAAGTGTAGAAGAATCAATCTTGGAACCATCCTCAGGTAAATTAGGAATGAACCTTAGTTTGTTGTTGATGTACTAGTAGTACGCCTAAATAATAGGATTAGAAAACTTTGATAATATGGAACGCTACATTGACCTAAATAATAAGAAGCATACTTTTGTCCCAAGAGGAAAAACCAAATATCATTTCTTATCTTAAAAACTGAGGCATCAATTTCAAACTACAAGATGTATACATCTGTTTCTTTTAAAATAAGATTAGAAGAGAGAAATATTAGAAAAAGTGTATTTAAGTAATTTATAATTCGTGAAAAACCATAAGTGTGACTTGCACAACATGAAAACATTAGAGATTATTGGGATGGGGGGTCAGAGAAGAGAAAGAAAAAGTGACGGACCTTTCTGGGAGTCGAGAAGCCAAACTCTGATGACCAGTTGATGAATCTGATAAACCAAACGTAAAGTATTATAGTTTATCTATAACATATATTTAGATAATAGATGTCTATTTATTATGCTTAGATTAAATGGGTACAAAATCTGATTACAACCAATTTCTAATGCATGGATGTCTTTGCCCCCAACTTATCCTGCACTTGAGCATATCTATAATGACCAAAAGAATAGACCATGGCATAAAGCATGTGAATGACTACAGCATAAAATTGAATAATAAAACAGACAAATGATCAGATGACAGATTGTGTTCAAGGGATACACACATACATTAGGTGACCATAAAGTGTCCAGAAGGTGTTGGTGCATGCTGCTTGTCCACAAAATAAGGCAAGCTGACTAAATAACATGGCAACAACACATGATTAGAAATAGGTGAATCATTTAGACTGACCGATGTCATCTATAATAGCATCTGCTAACTTATCACATCTTGCTTCTAACCGACTGGCAATTTCACGGGCAAGAAACACCTGGTATTTTGTTGTGTCCTACAAATATTGAAAGATAAAAGCATCTTTAGTTGCTCCATCAATATTAAAACAATATGAATAACTGAAAATTCTATGCATGTAAACATTTCCACTTCTCTTATACATTAACTATAAAATAAAAAGCATAACATTGTCTATGAATCTTCCATATAGAGACAACGAAAACCTGTCATAGCTGCATCAAGTATTTCAAAGATGTTTTAAATCATCACCATGAGGGACGTCCTACCATGGATAACAGTGGTTGTTTAAATTGTGTTTGCCATAAATAGGTCGGTGTTATTCCAAGGAACTTATTTGGGACGCCACCAACTTCAGGTTCTGCTGCATCAATTGTGCCAGAGAGAGCACTGTTTGTAGGAGCGCCCATTCCGATAGCAGAAACATTTGTATAATTAGTTGAATTTGTACATGAGCTCATTGTGACACTGGTACTTGTGCTATCCAGTGAGCTTCTGGACATGTTACCCAATTTTTCAATTTCTTCCTCGTGAATATCACCATCTTTAGAAATGAGAGGAAGCCTTAATTTTTGAGCAGCTTCAGCAATAACCATCTGATGCTCAAGAGTCTCGTAGACCTGAAAATCATGTAGTTCTATTATCCATTTTTGTCAACTCAAAACAGTTCTATTAGCCATTTTCATCAACTCAAAACCCAATCTCTATACTTAAAGTTACTTGCTTTCCTCAAATTACTCAAAATCAAATGAATCAGCATCAGTTGATAATCGACAGAATGTCTTAGATAGCTGCCAATTGCATTAATCAAGTGGAAAACAAATTTTACCAAGGGAACGCAGGATAAAATTCAAATTGTGAGAAGAGTGAATCAACAATAAGGACCTGAGGAGAGTTCTTCAAGCCAAGCTGTGGATAAAGACCTTCAACATCCCGAATGCCACCCAGATTAGCCAAAGAAATAGCCTGCTGATACTCCTCCACCATTGCTATTGCCTCTATGTAGATTGCCTACATAATTGTATCAGCATTATCACCCAAGATACGTATGTTCATGTATAAATATCAAAGCTTAAGAATTTAAATACCACATAACACAACTTTAGAACATGTTTGGGTAAGCTTAAAAGTAAGTAAAAATGTTAATTTTTAGTTTTTAGTTTACAAACATGTTTAGATAAGTTATTTTATTCTTAATTTTATTCTTACTTTTCCATAAAAGAACTTATTAGCAATCAAAGAGAACTTGGATACTGAATGGATCAACAGGAAAGATTGCACTTTTGGATTTATGGTTGCTAATATCATTTTATTAGCGTTTCTTACTATCACTCTTGCTAATGGCTGTCATAGTCTTGGTTAGTTACATTTTCTTCTTTCAAAAGCTTTCTTTTGGGTCGCGTACATACATAAATTTTTTATCTTCAATCCTCGGAGGACTGAAAAACTCATGCAAGCCAATTCGATTCACTCAAGAACAATCACACTGGGAACATCTCTACTTGAACTGATACTGTACGTTGAATATTTAATAAACAATTAAAAGAAATGCTTAAATCCAAACTTAGTACAATGATAGAAGAATATGGACAAGAATAGCTGGGTCATTTAATAAAAGAGAAGAAAATACTTGTAAATTATAATACAAATTACATAATGTAATAAAAAGAAATAAGAGTATATTCAAAAAAATGAACTTGGATAAATCATATCATTAAGAACCCTGATTCTCGTTCTGGACCTTTGTTCTTTCAAGGTTGAAGTACCTCTTATCCAAAAATTCACAATGAGTAAATTTAACCAATAAAAATGATTTATTTTAGACCTTACATATTTACTTCTTAGTGAACTTTTTAAGCTTAGCTAAACATAATATAAATTAAATTCATCCATAAATCCTAATCAGGGCGAATTAAATTTCACAACATTACCATGGCTTCCAAGTATCGCTGTCTCTCTTTACACATTTCTTCTCTCGCCTGCATTGTCAAATAATGTAGAATTTTCAATAAAATTCCAAGGAGAAAAAAAAGAAAAATTTGAAAATGAAGTAATTAGAAAATACGAGTTGGAGATCGTAGTAGGTGGATTTGGAAATTAGAGATCCATCGGGGGCTAAGCAGTGGCGCTCCAGCTGATCAATTACTTGACTCACGTCCGCCGGAAGATTTTGCGTTGCGAACACTTTCGCCATTGATTAAGCAAAAAGTGCGTTCTTCTCAGCAGTTTTGTTATCGTTTTCGCCGGCACAAAATTTCTAGTTGGGGGGAATCAAATAGCTATGAAACGACAGCGTTTTAAATAATATTTGGGCAGTTATGATTCAAATCGAAGTGAAAGAAACCTTCAACATCATCCTCTCCACAAATGGTCCCTTAAGTTTGTGCAAAATATCAATTTGGTTCTTAAAAGTATTGTTTTGATCAATTTAGTCATTAAAGTTAATCAACGTTACACAAATGTAAAAGAAAGTAACGACAAATCCACTTTATTATACAAAATAAGAGCCAAAAAATTGTTTTGTACTCGAGATATTCCCCCCTCTCCGTGTCATTTGGATTTCATATATCAAGCACAAGATTTTTTCCCGCAAAAAAATTGTATTTTTTAGAGTCATGGTTAGCATTATGTTTAACGAAAGATAAATTAAGAAATCTAAACAACACTCAGGCTTGAGTTCAAGCAATGGTGAAGATGCATAATTACGCCAAGAATTAGGGCAACGGAATAAGAGAGTGTGACCGAAAATCTTATACGTTGCATGTTTGACTATTTAAACTATAATTTAAGATGATCAAATACACTTTTTATCGTAAATTTCATAGCACACACAATTACGACCAACTTATTATTCACAAATACTGTAGGACCCCCACTCATCAGCACTTAACGTACGATCAAACATATAAAAGCGTCTCGGACGCAACTGTGGAATACTTAAAATAATTGCCACACAAGCAAAAATAGACAGCTTTTAAAAGTCCATTGCAAGTTTGACAATGAATCCGCCAAGCTAATTTGATAGACAAAAAATAGATAATATCTAGACGAAGGCCTAAATATAAAGGCTCAATTAAATACGCTGACTAAACAATTTAGTTGATTTTACTACTACTTTTTTTCCTCTCCATTTTTCCCTCCTCTCTTTATTTTAATGTTAATAAAAGACACCTAAATGAAAAATATAAGTGTATATTCATTGGACATCAATACCACATCAACTAAAAACTTGTCTATCTAAATGCCGCGTAGATTACAGTCCAATGAATGCATTGGAGATGCTGTAATGGAACAATAATTACTTCCACTTCAGTCAGACTCATAATTTAAGAAATTCATGTTAGTATCAGAATATTCTGCCCAAATAGGCTCCATCAGGAAATACATTCCACCATAATTATCAAACAGCAAGCTCGTGAAAACCGTGTTTGTGCACTCTCCACAGCCACGCAACTTAATGCAAAATTGCCAGTCTCGCAATGAAAGGAGATAAACCCCATTAAAAATACGAATTACAAGTTGTAGAAGATCAAAATGTACTACCCGAATGTGTTTGTAAGCACTGATATATGTCATGTTGGTGGTTGCCACGTCCCTGGTTTGAAGGATTGCCCGGATCCAGATGGCTCTGAAGACCTAAAACCAATGGTAGATAAAGTTCTTCATCATGGTGCCACACAATTTTACGTATGAAGGTTCATGTTTTTTATGCATAGAAGCCATTTCAAGTTACAATTTGATCTCTTTAGCTGCAAAAGTTTAAAAAAACGACGAGGCTTTCTGTCTATAGTTAAGATTGAAAGCCACCTCGAAATGTTCCACTATTTTTGGCAACCCTCACAGGAATGAAATTAAGCCTCCGTTTCGATACGAATTTATAACTCGAAATGTACCAGTATTTTTGGTCTCTTTACAATTTGGATGACTCATCATTATCCACACATTTCATGGAATACACTACTATTCATTCTTAGTATTCCCCTTTATAGACCATTTATAAATTTGCCAAATGGAGGGGAAATAAAGAACTTACTCTGGCTGTTTCTTGATGGAATGTCGAATTTTTTTCTCTGTATCGGATTCTTTGAAGCCCGTGTCACTGCGTTCAAATTCAAACTTAATCTCATAATCAGAATTGGAATAGAAAACAAACTAAGTTACGAACATTTACAGTATATGCCATTGTTCGTCCATTTAAGGTATCTATAGACATCATTTTACAACGCATATATTATGATTATAGATTAGGTAACCCTCAATTGCAATTTTACCAAACTTGGTCGTGCTAGTTGGAGAAAACATACTAACCTTTTAACATCTGTTTGCGTTGAATCAGGTGCTTCAATTTTATTACCTTCTGGAACAAATAAAGTGAGAATTCAATCAGTTGACACGAGAATGGAGAGAGAGATACTCAGAAGAGAAACACAAACGAAAAAAATACTCATTGATTCACGAAAACTGCAGATCATTTATCTAATATTTAAATAGAAGAAAAGGCAAAAGAATTAGAGAACGAGTGATATAAAGGGAAAAAAATAATTATTGCGGTCTTTTGGTGAAAAACACCTAGGACATGAATAGAAATCCAACTCAATGGCATCAAAACGAAGAAGGTAACACTATTTTGGACTTTGGGATGGATTATGATTTGGTTTTAGCAGATACATGTTTCAATAGCCAGATCATCAATACCTTTATAGGAGTTAGAAAAATTTTAATCAAATAGATTTCGTTTTTACTCGGAAGGAAAATCTTGTGAGTGTCTAACAACATAAAATAGACCGGTGGTGTGCATTATGATTATTAAGAAATAGAAAGAAATACACAAGAGTTTCAAGTCATACACAAAATGGTGAAATTCAACTTGACATACGAAAATAGAGTTTTGAAACAAGGAAAAACATGGATATGCGTCATAAAAGGGAATACGTGCATGATGGAGAATGAGTTAATAATCTGCTCTCGTAACCTATCAAAAGAAGGTAGAGAGTGCAAGGGTAGATACTGGTCTAATGAGGAAACGTGATGGTGGTACAAGAATGTTCGGATGATTATTATGCTCAAAAGAGAATGCAAATAAAAACGTGCAGATCTTTAAAAAATATAAGAGCATCTCCAAGAGACTCTTTCAACATAAGATGCTCTCTATTTTAAAGAGTTAACCCTTAAAATTATGCTCCAAAAGATTCTTAAAATTAATATTTTAGAAAATAGAGAGTGAGTTTGACTCTTGAAATTAAATACATTCAAAATATTTCAATTTTCAATCGAAAAAAATAATATAATAATTTGGCGGGAAGCAAGTGGAAATAAAAGATAGGGAAAAATAATAAATGTTTTTTTGGAGTAGCAAAATTAAGTGTTAAAATGAAGAGCATGTTGGAGTACTTAAAAATTTTTACTTTTTAAATTTAAAGATGCTCTCTATATTACAAAATATGTTTTTTCAAAATAGAGAGCTTCTTGGAAATGCTCTAAGTCGGTTAAAGGGGAAAACCAATAGGTTGATCTGAGAGATGCAATATGTTAGGATGTATAGTCGTATCAGAATCAATGGTGTGGAGAAAGTTGTTAACAAGATATTTCAATAAAATAGAAGTCGAGATCTAAACCAAGTAAAACATATTAAGAAAGCAAAACCTAAGACTTTGTGTCATTAAAATGAAATTGACGCAGCAAAGAAACAACTAAAAGTTTATTCAAGGTGAAAGACTAATAATTAGTAGAATTCGAGTTTATCTAGTATTTGATTTTCACAATGTTCTCTTTTATTTTCAAGTTTGTTTAGATTCTTCCCTTTGATCCCCTTTCTTCTTATTATTCTTTATCAATTTGTATGCTCCTACGTCCAAAATTTTGCAAAAGATAGATGAATTATTTCGTTAAAGTTTTTAAAGGAAGACACTACATGGATCTTGGATGTTCATCAAATTCTATTGAATATAAACATATTTACCATACTAGAAGGATATAAGTTTGGAAGCAAGAGAAGGGATGCTATAGAGAAGACGAAGATAAAACAACAATCCATCTAGATAAAATCACTATTGATGAATGGAGTTGTTTAGTTGCGGTGGATATTTATGGTTGCAAAGAATTATCAACATGAACTTAGTGTTATATGGAGGAAGAATGTTATAGTATCTATTACAGAGTAGGTTTTTGAACAAAATAGAAAAGTGCTGCAGTGAATTAATGTGATCAGAGGGGACCTACCAAGTTAAAAAAGAATATTCTAAACAGAGTTGTTGAAGCTGCTATAATTAGAATTGGGCATTGGGATGCCAAACGAAAAATGTTTATAGGACAAACATAGCAGAAAAAAAATGGTGTTGATACTATGAATGTGCAGTCAAATTAAAAGAGAGAGAATAAACAAGAAGTTAAGATGATTAAAATATGAAAAATAAGAAATGTGAATATGTACCAAGTATTGTCAACAAGATGACACCAATTGAGGAAAATAAAGAGAATAGTGACTTTGATGGTTGAGGCATATCTTGCATGTAGAAACACGTGGTCACAAAACTAGGGTGATCGAGTAAAAAAAAAAATTTTTAAAGATGAGAACTAGATCAAAATTAGCATGAGTTGACGTGATTGACAAAGTTAATCTTATTGGACCCATATCATATGGAGTGGCAACAACAAATTTTATATAATCAGCCCAAGTTTATTGGGAATAATGTTTGGCTAGTTGTTATGCACCGCAAGACAGTAGTATAAATTAAATTTCAATAAACAAGTTTTTATTTTCCAAATCTCAAATGTAGTTCTATATAAAGCCATCAGCAATTGGACCATTTTGATTTCAAAAGTAGAAAGTTCCAAATTTGAATAGGAGGAACTGTAAATTTCAGAGATGAGAGAGCATTTTGAGTAACAACTTCAGATACGAGTAGTAGGCAATCATCTTAAGTCATTAACTTAATGGT
>CAIGRP010080241.1:0-12293 GCA_903798385.1 Fraxinus cuspidata | reverse complement strand
GGAAGGATTCGACCCCGGTACTTAAAACATAAAAATGCAATTTCTAACCAATTGAGCTACAACGTATGTTTGAAAGAAAAATGAATTCCAGTAACATAACGTTAAAAGTTTATCTATTGTAAAAAAAAAAAAAAATTTGCTCGAACGAATCTAGCACGGGCAGTCGCGGGGGCTCGCCAGGTGCTGGATCCGCCCCGGCTGAAGTTACTTCTTTAATGCCCCTTTTTTTTGAACTTATAGCGTAGCCTTTAATATTTTTTAACTAACTTCTTATCTAATATAATACTTAGATGTGGGAATTTTGGTCAGAACTAAACGAAGGGGGGAGAAGAATCGTTGCCCTGAAGAAACTAAGAAATCATTCAAGTTTTATGGGGACATCCTTCGATTGATATTGTCACGATGCAAAAAGTTGCACTTTCCATGTGTAAAAATTTCTCTCTAGGAGTTTTCTGGAACAAACTATTGATTTGGATTTTGATAGGTTTAGAACGTATTTATTACCTACTTAAATGATTTGATTAGTTATTACGGTATTAATCAAATTAGTTAATTTTTGAAAGTATTTGACCTAATTTTTTTCAATAACTTTAGGCAATGATGACAAACTTAGTGGCCCGCAAACTTCATAGGCCAAAAGCCCATGATTGATGAAATTTTAAGTGATCCAACTCTAGCCGAAGAAGTTTAAATAACTGGACCCTGGTTAAGGCTCTAACAACAATTACCCTATTTCCTCAACGTGGAAGAAAGAAAATTAAGGAACTCACATATATTTGCTAAATGACCGTTATTGTTGACCAAGAAGAATTCATGGTAAAAAAATGACTTTTTAGTGTCGGCCGACAATTACATATATCACTCAATGGACCCTTTTGTGAGCTTCTTACAGCCGTTGGATTAGATTTGATCTATGGTAGAGAATGAGGCTACCACTCAGTGTTGTCCTATTGGCTTATTCTGTTTAGACCATTCTTTTTCTCCGCTCTTGTTTCCCTCTCTACTTGTTTCTGTAGCTGAATGCTTGAGTCTCTCGATTTCTCTATGTGAGTTCATTCATTAATTATGAGTGAAATGGTTGAGCGGAACATCTGGTTTCCTTTGTGGTCTGATTACTGTACTAGATTCAAGAAGGAGATTCGGGTCTAGTTTTGGAGCGTTCTTTTTAAGATGAGGGTCGAAAATCTCTCATAGTCGTAATTTATGTTGATACACCTTTGGTGCTAAAGATAATGAGTTTGGATTATATGGATTTTGTTGTTTCTGGTGTATACTTTTCTCCTTCAAACAATCAGAAGATACTTACTCTTGCAGATTATCAAAACTGTATTTGAACAGAGTAACAGGACAAAACCAGAGTAAAATGATCGACAAGATCAAAACACAAACAAACCAGAACAGAATGTAATTCGAACCTACCGATTTCACTGTGTCCTCGACGATTTGCTTCATTCTATAGTACTTAAAGATGTTTAGCAATCTTCTTCTAGGATAGAATGAATTTCATTTGTTATGACAGTAGCATAACAATCCATAAGACTTCTAACAAACTCAATGAAGTATTTTGTACTTCGAAAATAGTATCAGAAAGAGGGAAACGAGATTTAAAGAAGAAATATTTGCAATGAAAATTGTGCAAATTTTTTGGCTACTAAGCACACTTGTTATTGTGAATCATTCATTTTCATTTACTTTGTTCATACTTAATCATTCGTGGTCATTTACTTTGTTCATAATAAATCGGACTCACACTGTGTAGATTTTGGACAAAACTCGATAAGATCTAGGTCTTCCACATTTCAAAGACTAGCGGTACCTATTGGGTCAAAACCAAAAGTTTTCAAGGTTTCCTACCGGGGACAAGTTTTAAAAAATTTAATCAAATTCTCACTTATTTTAAGTTACAAGTGGGTAACTTTGAAATCAAATATTTCATGTTGTTTGATAAAAAAAAATGTATCATGATAATCACATTGTAGAGTAAAACATAAATATGTTTGGTCCTGATAATTTTGGAGTACGTTGTCTCACTGAAATTAGAGCTAAAAGTTGACCAATTTCATTTCACTTTATTTAATAAGCATTTACAATAGATTCCATATGTGTGTTGTCATTTCAGGACTCGATTGAGGTTCATTTTGTAATGGTATGAAATATGGATGCCCGGTGCTTGGTTTCTGATGCAGGAGCATCCGAGTCAAATGAAGTCGAGTTGTCCGATAGTTCGTTGATGGCGCTGAGATACCATGANCAATAGATTCCATATGTGTGTTGTCATTTCAGGACTCGATTGAGGTTCATTTTGTAATGGTATGAAATATGGATGCCCGGTGCCTTGGTTTCTGATGCAGGAGCATCCGAGTCAAATGAAGTCGAGTTGTCCGATAGTTCGTTGATGGCGCTGAGATACCATGAATTGGCGGATCAGCGTAAAAATGGCAAATAATCGACAATCTTTTCTAATTGTGGCTAGTTTTGGATATGTTTAGTATTTTGGCCATAACTTTGGCTACGGTAATCAGAATCACGCTCATGACCCCAATTCGGATAGCTCTTTTCGACTTGCACGTCGTGGTCACCCAGCTTTGCTCAATGGGCATCGGTTTTGAGGGCAAAATTCGCTATTTTTCCTTCCGAATCCTCAATTTTAGTTATTTTTTGCCTTTTTTTTTATTTCGTTTGCCTTTTTAACATAGATTACGAACTCAAATTAAACCAGATTTTGGGGATATTGTTTCTTTTATTACGTACTTTATTTTGATATGAATATTGAGATTTTGCTATTTTGGTAAAATTTCGATAATTTATGATTTTTCAGCTATATAATCCGGATTGTGGGTTATTTTTCATTATTGATTGAATAATAAAGACTTTTTCTTGTTTTCTTGACTTTTCCTCTCGCGTTCTTCTCTGTTAAATATCTGTCAAACTTCTGCCCGCAAAATAATCATTATTCTGCTCGGCGTCAATTTCCATGGCTTTGTTATAACACATAGTGACTAAAGTTGAAGTAGAAAACCAGAATAATCGCACACATGGAGTTGTACCAAGCATTGAAAGTATGAAAAAGTTGTATATTTCTATTCATACGAATCTTCCCTACTGTTTGTAGAAAAATGTCTTTAATAAAAGTTGGAGAATATATTAAACCATTTGGGTCCATATAAAACAAATGAAGCAAACTAATCATACATGACTTTCCTGATTTGAATATTATAAGCATATATAATTTGGACAAGAATCAAATTTTACAAAACTGTTACTAGTAGAAAATTGGGAGGGGTTTGTGGGTTGGAGTAGTAGAAATATGAACTTAAAATATATAAGAATAATTCAATAGGTACAGGGAATTATTAACAGAAATGTTGGTAGCATTTGTATGGTGCATTTTCGATGTCTGTTGTGTCAAAAATCAATGACAAACTATCAAGTGTTTTTCTGTAAGAATTCTGTCAAATTTTTTTTGTAGTTGTAGCAAAACTGAATATATAGGCACTTGCATGGAAAGACAAACAAGCCAACCTTGGAGTAATTATTGTTGGAAAATATAGAAGGATAGGAGAAGGATAAAACACAACCAAACCAAGAACGTCAAAAATAGAAATTAGGCATGAACATGTGATCATTGCCCTCAAGCGATATTTTCCCCATCTAGAATTATTGAGTGCTTAAAGGAATTTACCAACAAATGGATTGCAGAACAAACCATTAAGAAGAAAACACTTAAACACTTGTTTTCTTCCAAGACTTGAAGAAAATTAAAAGATTGAATAGGAAAGTGAATTGGAATAACGGTACTCAACAAAGTGATTAAGATTGATGATTTCATGTATTTGTAATGGAAAACTATCACTTATTTATATTTTTCCATACATATTCCGCGAAAAAGTGCCACCCATTTACGAAAAGCCACAACAAATCAAAATTATATACCAACCTAATAGCTAGTTTTCATAACCATGTGTGCACATGCTTCAAAGCTTTTGCAAAAGTAGGCTATGTGTACGCATGGCTTAAAGCCTATGTGTGCGCATGGGAAAAAGTTACCCATCCATCCAATTTTATCTCATTTTGATTTCACATTGGGTTTTCCTTTTCTCAATTTAATATATGCTCTATTCTCACTTCCATTATAATTTCTGAACAAAATATAACAATCCTCAACTTGTTTAAAACTATATGGATCATATTTATAAACTATAAATACTTATGCATAAGGTTTGAATACATTTCGATTTGAATTTAACCATTATGTAATTCCCACAAAGTATCACCAAAATTCTAAGTAGCGTGATAGCTTTGAACCAATTATTCTTTGTGATGATACCAATGAAAATACACACACATGTAATGTGTGTTACAAGTTCCTCAAACTCCCTTAACAGTATTATGGCTTTGCGCTTATCCCATTCATTGAACTTTTAATAGAGAAATTCCAACTCTCTATCAAAGCCGCACCATCTCGAAGTTCACCTGGGTAAAGTTCTTGCAGTATCTTTGTTATTTTTAAAAATACTTGTACTTAGTATAGAACTTCATTATAAGCTTAAAGCTCTAACCCTCCTTTAAATAACAACCAACATTATTTAGGATGTGACTCTTTGCGGATAAAATAATACTAAAACTATCAACTTATTGAATGGCTTGTTGTTAAACCCTTTGAGCCCATAGATTACTGTTAAATAATGTTATTTACTATTATAATGATAGAATATCGGTGATATAACAATCAATGTGGAATAATGAGATTTGATAGTTCGATTTTATGAAGGAAAGGGGAAAGAGTTAGAGAGAAAAATGTGAGCGATAATGGGAAGTTACATTATCGATGTTCCATCATCATAATGATAAATAGCATTACTCTTAATGTTAATAACATGTAGAGCTGTCGTCATTGGTAGATCTTTTTAATTTAGAATTCTAACCCTTTCATTGGTTGGTAAAGAAGGTTGATTCTTTGGAAAAAAAAAGTTGTGATGTCCTTTAGTAGAAATTAGGGAAAACTTTTGTCGCTCTTTTTATATGAAACTGCTTATTTCGCTTTAATTTATTTAGGCTCATACTTCTTAACTTACTCGACATTTATTTCTTCGCATACACGTATTAACTAATTTTGTTTATTAACAATAGGATTCATCAAATATGAAATTTTATTCCATCATTTTTTTGCAACAAAAAAGAATGAGGGATTACAGTTATGACTTTTCGTTGTACAAGTATTCCGCACATATTTATAGTTGTTTTTCTCATGATATCAAATTTCTTGTGGATGGGTCTGAACTCACCTTTTGTGGTTGATTTTTGAATATGGGGTTTAGTTTTTGTTTTCCTTGGAGGAATTGACATCACCTTTGATTTTGGAATTTCAATATAGGCGAAAGAAAATCGCCGTTTAGCTTATTACATGCGGGAAGAGGCTCGCTTCTTGTCTTTCTCGTATTTCTCATTTTGCTCGCTATTACAACCTTGTTTCAGGTCGAGCCTTGGCTTGATTGTTTCAATGTTCATGTCTCCCCTAGTACTTGTGAAATCATACTTACTTGAAGGTAGGTTTCTCAACTTACCCTTCACAGTACCAGTCACTTGCTTTCTTAAATCAGGGCACGTTCTTTTTTTTTACCAGTAGTGCATTGATTGACTTTTTGTTCAGTCCACCTGCCAGAGTGATCTGTCCGTTTAAAACGGATATATTTCCATCGAAGCCACACTAAAGTTCGACCAAAGGCATCCCGGGATGATTAACATCCCGATTAACTCAAAAGCATTTCAAAAGAGTATTTGTAAGACTTATTATTTTTCTAATAAATGGTTAAAGTCTTTGAGAGCTATCAGGGTTCGCATCACCAATACATCATAATAAGGATATACAATTCCCCGTTCATCATCATTATTTAAATATAATTGGAGGATATGCAATTTTTTTTAAAGATTACCTTAAATCCAAAAATTTCTTAATGCGGGCTCCTTAGCTTCTTGGGTATATCGTCTTTGTACGTTCCTTTTTTTCTCCACATAAGGGTCCTCAATTATACTAGTGATTTATCTTATCGAGGGTCGAGAATTTGGAACATTAATTAATGCCTGCGACGTCTTTGCATGCCTTTGTTTTTATCCCTTTTCTTTCCTTTTGGCTGGTGCAGACCTCCAATTTTCAAGTACTTTATGCATGCTTCTCTACTAGCTTCGCTACCTCACCATCTTAAGTGCCTCGAAGCATTCATTCATATCATGATTTATAGCATGATGGATTCTGTAGAACTTCACCTTCTATTTTTCAGATTCATATGATGGATATGTTCTACTTAAAATTTGTGACGGTGTTGCAGAGAGTGTGTGCATCTTGCCCTTGGGCTCGTTGAAATGAAGACATTGTGCTTTTGGACATCTAGATACATACACGGAAGCTTTTCATTTGAATTTTCCCTTGCAACCCTCCAACTTCCCTTGGTTTTCAAGTATATCCTATGTTTGGATCTTATTCCATATTAGGTCTATTAATTGGTGAAAAGAATATGGATTTCTTTTCTTGATATCTCGCGAGAAGGAAGTTTTTGTTAACAAGTCATCCCATAAGGCGCCCCTAGCCTCTTCGTCTGATGTGTCTTTGTAGAACACTTTTTCAACTCTAAACCGTGTGAAATAATTCTTGAGGGACTCTCCTTCTAGAGTCTGCTCTCTCCTCTTTTTAACGAACGTTTCTAGGATTTCTTGTTTCTATGCTGCAGGTTGGTCTCCATATTTTTCATACAGATTAATGTTGTAGGGAGGACAAGGCTTCTTGCTCTTCGATCTTCATAATAGTTTCGCTGGTCATACTTCATGTCACGAGCGGACAGCTCATTCGTGAGTCTTTCCAATGACTTGTTCGTTCGCCAATCCTTTCGCTTCCTCTCTGGCATACTATTATAGGTTTCTGATACATGTGAGTTGGTGTTGTTCCTAGGGAAAAAGCTAGCAATAGGCTTCATTTCACTCTCGCTAGCTTCACCTTGCAAACTCGCCCTGAGATTTTCAAGCTGTTAGTGCCTTGAGGTTTTCCACCATTTCCAGTGTAGCCTCTGCTGTTGACATTTTTTTCCATAAACGACATCATTGAACGAGAGAAATGTCAGTATATAACGTTGTCGGTGTTTCTTTCTTTCATCGTTTTGTATTTGCATCGCTGTCTATCAGATCATCTCTATGCTCTTCCATTCCATTTTCCAGCACTCTCTTCCGCTTGGCTCATTGTTTGTAGATTTTTCAAGTTTGATTGAGGAATTCGTGGTTTTCTTTACTCAAGTTTTCCACAAATGGTTTAAATTTGTTGATGATAAAATTACAATCAAAAAATTTCTCTCACCTAGCCAGGATTTTACTTTCTAAACTCACTAATTTTGATACTCAAACTAGAACAAGAGGTGAAATGGCTATTTGGGAGAGAGAGATTTAAATTTGTTCTTAAGCGGGAGTATTTATAGATTTCCTTAGGGGCTTTGGGTAATTCTAGAAAATGACGGGTGACGATTGTTTAGTAGTGAATTGATAACTGACTCTGTTATGTATTCACATGCTATTCATTGGTTTAGTAATCATGCTTTTCAAATTTACCCATGTATGTTTAAATAATGATTTTTACGGCGGTAAAAGGCGGGATAGTTTTCACAGTTTCCTTTGCAAGCCTTCTATGTTTTAGCTGCCTTCTTGCTCTTACACTTCGCCGAGGGGTTTGAATTCGCATGATAGATTTCTGGGTTCCAAATTAGAGGTGCAAAATATTACGCTTGTCCGATATATTAGTCATTCTGATTAAGATGTTCGAGTCTATTTGTTTTGCTGCTTCTATAATTCTCTCCAACTGTAAATTCAAATAAGATACATAAAGATTTGACAGTCTAGATTATGAAATGCACTAAATTACGATACTCTTGTTAAGAACATATTTGACTTCATCATTAGTGTACAAAGGGTTTCAAGGAAACTCGTTTCAATACTGCTCGGAGCACAGATACTGTTAAATGAAATACATTCAACTTGAAACAGAAGCTTTCGATTGTGAATCGGATTACAAATATATATTTGTTCTCAAATTTCTCAATATACCTATATTTAGCACTGCAAGAATGATTACTGGTATTTCCAATATCGCAATACAGTATACATGAATGCACATAGCCATCAATCTAATGCACACTTAAGTGCATGTTTGGTTCGCAATACTCATCATGAACTACACAGTATAATGATGAAAGTTTTAGCCTTTTCCCCTTATAATGTTCGGTGATATTCAACCCTCGCCAAACTTGCGGGATTACATATAAGAAAATTACTAAAACACATTTACGCAAACAAATGCAGAAACAGAAGTTTGGAAGTAGTAAAAAGCTCCCTATCTTAGTCCGATTTTATGGGCAGAATTCATTCCAGTTAGGTTGTTCTTGTTCTTGAGAAATTCTACGTGGAATTTCTTAAATTTCTTTTACTTATGAGAAGAATTCGTAGTCCTTTGCTTGCAGAATAATCTGCCTTAATCCTCCAATAGGTGCGACAATCATCAAAATAACTCCAAGAACAATGCAAATCTGAAATCCATATTGAGATTGAACATATCAGATTTCTTGTTTTTACAGCAAAAATTCAAGAAGATTGAGATTCCAAATTCTGCACTTACCCAATTAGTAATCCAAGATACACTGAATTTTCTTGGTTTGTAGATGGCTAACCACATTATACAAGGAAGCTGCAACAGTGTGAAGAAACAGATGTTAAACAGTCAATAATGAAATCCAGATACGTTGTATAAGACATTGATGACATGTTTGGTATTTTGGATTCAGCAAAAGAACTTATAAGTTTTGTCATATCACTGTCTATTTCAGTCCAGTGTATGAAGTATGTCTTCTTAAAATGTTTGATATGGCATTGAACAATATAGCGTAGAATTAGAGAGTAAGAATAAGTCAAAATCTTATTTGTTATCTTGTGCAATTCATAGTCGAGTATTCCAGACATGCCCTAAAAGTTTACTTACAAAGTATGTAGTAGGTGCAAAAGCAAATCCGCCAAAAAACCCAAGAAGCCCACCAAAGAAAGGGAAGACGATTCCGACAAACATAGTAAACGCTGCAATCAAAGATATGTATGTAAATTTGTGATGAAAATGTGATACATTAGAACTGCATATCAGCATAAAATAGTGTTTGTAGAAAAGGAAGTTTACATACCAACATAAATATTCCTTGAAACAAATCGCAACATCCAACTAGGCCTGAAATTTAGTTTCTTTACTAGTACAGTTTCAATCATGTCAAAAACTGGCATTGCATAAATCTGCAAGAATGAAAATCAAACATAATTATACATTTATTTATACGACAAATAAATAGTTGAAAGAAAGAAAGTTGGGTTGCGTACCTGATAGCTCCCAATGACATGAACCACGACAAACAAGTTAGCCATGGCGATTAGCCACACAGGTTTTTCTAACGAGATAAGAATGTTGTCTTCAACTTTATTCCCAAACATCCAATACCCGATTAGTGCAACAGGGAAATAACACAATGCAACGACTATATAAGCAACAATCACTCCCCTCCACATAGGTCCCTTAGATGGCTTCTCTGGTGTAGAAGGAATCGTAGCTTGAATTTCCAACACGACATTGTGACCAGCATAAGCAAAAGCTACTTCACCCAAGGCACTGAAGAAGTTGAAAATAGTTCCTGCCGTGGTCGTAGCCTTGTAACCATATTCCACGTCTTGTTGCACACCCTTGTCGATTGACGCACCCCAAGCTATAGTTGAATAACTTCATGACGTAGCATCAGTGCGTTAGGATTCCACAATTTATATCAGATGTTAAATAAAAATAAACTAATATGTCGAAAAGATTGAAAATAAAAAATATTAATTATTGTATCAAGCTATTGTAGTTAAAAAAAATAATAGACAATTTTCAAGAAACCACTGCTATTGTTACAAAGAAAAGAAATGCATATAATTCAC
The DNA here is from genome assembly GCA_903798385.1 of Fraxinus cuspidata. Lineage (NCBI taxonomy): Eukaryota > Viridiplantae > Streptophyta > Magnoliopsida > Lamiales > Oleaceae > Fraxinus > Fraxinus cuspidata. The sequence continues at coordinate 2,309 of CAIGRP010080241.1, read as the reverse complement.
ATAAGAAAAAGGGTGTTGTCTTCTACCTCAAGGACATAACGGCTGCTGCCAAAGATACACCGGAGATTGCATTGAAATTGGGAAGATGAGCCAGCACAAAGTGGGCCGAGGCGAAGATCATGATGAAATAGGTAAGCTTAATATTTTTGCAATCTTCGCATACTATATCGTGGAATTTCTTCAAAGATCTCCCTCCTGTAACCATGTAAACTATGTCGACCCCAACTTCAACAATTAGTTGCTGAGGTACAACAATGTAAAGACCAAGTTTTTCACCAAATGCATGTTGTCCGAGTTCATGGTATCTGTCGAAACGTTTTCCAGGAACCATTTCATGCATTTCAACCATTTGCCATAGAGTGTATAAAGTGATAATCCAAGATATAACCAGAACTGTCACTCCAGGGCCCCTGAAAATATAAGAATTGAGTATTTATTTGACATGTTATGTATTGGATCAAACTCCAACCTCACACACCTTAATAATATATTTAAACTTTTTGACATATGGTCTGTTACATATAACATAGCAATTTTGTCAATATTTAAACACGTTAAATTTTAAGTCGTAAACCTCGAAAATAAAATGAACATACCATCCTAGTTCTGCCATGGCATAAGGGAGACTGAGAACTCCAGCTCCAACCATTGCAGTAACATTGTGGAAAGCTGAGTACCACCATTTTGCATTCCTCGACGAAGTAATTGGCAGCCATTCGTCTATTGCCTTCTGCTTTGCTGTTCGTTGATCGACCTACAATTCAGTATATTCAATCAATTAAAGTATTTATAGCACGTTTTTTACTGAATTTTTTGTTTCAACATGTAAGATTTTATGACGATGAATCCAGCCTTAATGTTAAGCCTTCCTCTATTATCCGACTAGCATTATATCCTATTACAGAGGTGTCTGTATTGTTACTAGTGACTCATAACACATATATGATAGGACCATTTCCATAGTGTATAAAAATATGAGGGACGTTCTGTGCAAATTAGCCAAAAATAAATAGTTTCTAATTCACCGACCACGCCACCCATGGATTGACGATCATAATTAAGAGAAGGAAAAAGCATTTAAAATAAAATCTACCGACGAATATTAAAGTCAATCCTAGCCAAATTTTAGGTGAAACACGACAGCCACGTTCATATCCACATGCCAGAAAATTCAAGAATCCATAAATTTCGGCACCTCCTTATTATTTAAACCCATTACAGCTGTAATTTATCAACCAGCGATAATTAAGCAAAATTATTTATTTTAACAAGATAAAATTTAATCCCTGGTAGAAATTGAAATCATATTTTTCGCAGATTTTAATAAAAGTTGATAAAATGTGTGGTTGAAAGTTGTGTATCCTGTGAAATGTGTGGTTAAAATTAATTGTTAATTTTGATTCAAATTTTAATCAGATTTTTAGCAGTTCAGACAGGAACTTAATTTGAAAGAAGTAACTTTTTTATTTAAAAATAAAGGAATAGTAATCCTATCCAATTATTTTTACATTTTTTTTTTATTATTTTTTTTGTGAACTTCATTACAACGTACTTGGGACGTCTTTGCCAAGTAAATTAAAGTCATTGCTTATCTACTCGAACTGAGACGAGTTTCAGAAAGAAGGAACGAGAATTGAATATACCATTTATTTATGAGTATTGTTATTTAGATCCAATAAGGTTGCAATCTCAATCTAGATAGCGTCAATATGTCATATTGACTTATTTAATTTCACATTTCATTTACCTATCGTCCCCTAAATTGGATTAAAGCCCAATGAGGTTACCTAATATTATTCTTTCTTCACTGCTATAAAAATGCTTGCTGGAGACAAAAAACACACACAGACACGTGTATATTTACATATTATATAAAGAGAGAAGGTTAAAGAATGGAGAGGGTATACATACTTCTTTTGAGGAGTCTGGTGTAAATGCTTGAGTTCCCATGGCTCTGAATCCCAGAATTCTACACAAATGATCTCTTCACTAACCCTTATATAGACGGACGGGCGGGGGGGCGAGGAGGGAGAGAGAGAAGGTGATGGTTTTGTTTGACTTTGAGACAACGAATCTCAAGTAAACGAATAGTTAAGGAAGATGTCGATGGATATGTAACGAGCTGTAGTCTTCCAGGAAAATTCCTAGAAATTCTACACCCAATTGCAAATCAGAGAAATTTTAAACTGAACTTCGGAAATGACCCACCATTCACACTCTTATAAAGAGACGCACGGCATACATATGACAATTAGAGTCCGTTTGACTGCAAATATGGAAGATTGATGGAAAAAAAATGAATTCTAAAT
>CAIGRP010080237.1:0-11541 GCA_903798385.1 Fraxinus cuspidata | reverse complement strand
TATGTGGTGTCTATAGTCCTTACAGTGAAGAATGTGTTGTCAAACAACATCTTAATCAATTTTCACAAGGAAAATCATGGAAAACAAAGAAAGCAATGTAATTGGTCAATTCTGACATTTGTGGACCAGTAAATCCATTTTCTAATTGAGGTAAAAGATACATAATTACCTTCATTGATATCTATAGCTAAAAAACTAGGGCGTATTTTTTGTAGGAAAAATCTTAAGCATTCTTAGCCTTTAAAAGTTATAAAGTACTTGTTGAGAAAGACACATGTAGCTCTATAAAAATTCTTCGCATTGATTGTGGTGGAGAATACAACTCACATGAATTTGCAAATTTTTGTGAGACTCGTGGAATCAGGAGGCGGCTTACTACAACATACACACCTCAACAAAATGGATTTTGTGAGAGAAAATTGTACTATTATGAATATGGTGCGAAGCCTTTTGTTAAGAAGAGGAGTTTCAAAAATTTTTTGGACTAAAGCAACCAATTGGACTACTTATATTTTGAATATAAGGGTCCGTTTGATTGCAAATGTGAAATTTGAATGGAAAGAAAATGAATTACATGGAATTGAATTGTCTAAAATTCATTTTGCTGGGAATTGTAGTTAATTGTGTTTGATTGGTATAATTTTCCATCTGAAAAATGGTAAAATTTTGGATCATTTGATGTTCGTTTGGCTTTGTTTTCATTAAAGGGAAAAAAATTACAATTGGGGATACAACTTGTTTGCATTGGCAAAAAAAAAAAAAGAAAAAAGCTAGAAAACCATTTCCCACCAAAACAATTGGAAAATGAATTCCTCAAATTCCAAGAATTGTGCACGTGTGAAGTGAAATGTGGAATTTCAATTGCAAAGAATTGTTGGCCAATCAAACATGTCTTTTTATGGAAATGAAATTTATTTTCCATTTTCCATGGAAAATCACCTAAATCAAACATACCCTCAGTATCATTCTTGATGTTCAAAATATGACACCAGAGAAAGCATAGAGAATGAAAACTAGAAGTAAATCATTTCAAAAATTTTGGTTGCATTACTTATGCATATATTCCAGATGGAAAGAGGAAGAAGCTGGACGATAAACGCAGAAAATGCATTTTTCTTGGTGATAGTGATCAATAAAAAGCTTACAAATTGTATAATCTTATCACCAAGAAATTTGTAATCAGTCACGACGTTTCTTTGTTAAAGAAAAATTTTGGCCATTGAGTGACAACACAATACAACAAATTCTAAAAGATTTTGATAATGAAAATGATGAGAAAATGTAGCAGTCTATTGAAAATGTGCAATAAGCAATAACTAGTCAAAATGTTTCAACAAATGTTCATAGCCCACCTACACCTGATGTAGAAGAAGAATGACTCTTTAACATATTAGAAAAAGAAACATGCATGGATGATTAATTATGAAGTACCTGACTCGAAAGATTTTGAAGACTAACTCACGCATTTTGCTCTATTTCTAGATTGTAATCATGTAGCCTTGGAAGATGCTAAAAAAGAATCAAAATGGCGAAAGGATATGGATACTAAAATTGCGGTTATCGAAAGAAACAACACTTGGGAGTTGATAGAACTTCCAAAAGAGCGAAATACCATTGGTGTAAAATGGGTAACAAGAAAACTAAAAGATAATGGTGAAGTTCATAGGTAAAAGGCGTGCTTAGTAGCTAAAGGTCATGATAAGTGTAGTTTATACACTTATTCGTGGACCTAAATCGTGATATTTTATTGTCTTTTGGATAAAATTATACTTAATTTATGTTATATTGTGTTTTATAGATAAAACTTTATGTTTAATGAAAAATTGAAAAAAAAGAATGCAAAAGTGACGGAAAATGGCAAAATCCAAAAATGAATTTCTTGGAGAGAAATTTTATTAAATATGTTGGAGCTAAACATGTCTCAATAGATTTGCATTGAAAATTTTAATTAGAAGACACAAAAAACAGGGAGGTAGAAGAAAAACACGCAGAAGAAAATAAAAGGAAAAACACGGTGGAGGAGCTGAAGAGAAACATGAAGAAAAAAACGTAGAAAAGAAGAGAAGGAAAGAAGAGAGAAGAAAGAAGAAAAGAAAGAGATAAGAAGAGAAGAAAAAAAGAGAAAGGAAGAACAATCAAAGGAAAACAGAGAAGAAACGCTCATAAAGAAAAAGAGAAGGAAAAAATGAAAAGAAAGAAAACTGCAAACACCAGAAATTCTCACGTTTCGTCAATTTTTGATAATATCTTTCCACTTTTGCGTATTTTTATTTTTACAATATGAATAACTAATATTTATATTAGGGAAAACAATTTAATCAAGTTGTGATCCTTAATTTTTTATATTCAAGATTACTGTGATTTATTTATAAATATGTGTTGGTTTTATTACGAGTATAATGCATTAAATTATATAATCAATAATTTGATGATTATGTGAGTCTCTTACAAATCGAAAGGAGAGTTTGAGATTTTGATCATATAATAAAATTCGATAAATCAGTATAACGTGTAGAGATTCTTATACTCATTATTGCGGTCATAATATGAATTCTCAGAAGTAGTGTTTTGTTTAGTTAAAGTTAATTCACATAGAGATGCAGATTTAAATTAGTTAAATAGGTACAATGAGAATTCGAGAGGGGTAAATTGAATACAATAGAAGAATTCGATCGAACACTACATTAGGTTATGAATCTTGAATTAAGAATAAAGGTGATCAATAGATGAAATTTTTATGCCATAATATTCATCACAGATTTGAATTTTTAATCATCCATTGTTTGCAATCATTTTATATTTTCAGTTAGTCAAAAGTAGTTAGAGAAAAAAAAAATCACAACCATCATAATTATTTACTCGCTTTTGTCAAATAGGAGTTGGAAAAATTGGATTAAATTATAAAGTATAGTCCTTGTGGGGACGATATCCAGATTCAAAGGTCCACTATACTACTTGTTACGATATCGTATACTTGCGATATAAAAAACACAACAAATTATAAGCAAGAGTTTGCCGTGGATTATAAAGAAGTCTTGGCTCCCTTAGCACACAATCGGATTGGTGGTGCATTGGCAGCACAAAACTCGTGGCCTATCTTCAAGTTAGATGTAAAATTAGCTTTCTTACATGGACATTTGGAAGAACGGGTATTTATTGATCAAAATCCTGGTTATGTTAATATCATAAATGAGCATAAAGTGTAAATAAAACTCTATATGAATTGAAACAAGCTCCAAGTGCTTGGTATAGCCATATTAACGCTTATTTTTTTAAGGAAGGTTTCAAAAAATGTCTATATGAGCAGCGGCGGACCCAGGATTTTGGGTCAGCCCAGACGACCATGGATCGTCGACCGTTTTCAACAATAAAATATTAAGAGCCCCGTTTGATACATTATTCAAAAATGTGCGGTTGAAAGAAGGGAGAAAAATATATTTTTTAAAAAAAATCAAACAAAGTCTAAAATTTATATATAACAATTATTTTATTCAAATTTGCGGTTGAAAGAAGAGAGAAAAATATATTTAAAAACAAAAATCAAACAAGGTCTAAAATTTAAATAGAACAATTATTCTGTTCAAATTCAACATATATAATTTTGTTGTAAAAATTAACAATATTTACTAACTAATATCGTGGTCAAATTTTGTATAATTCAAAGGAAGAGAAGTGATTGAATTTTTACTATTGAATTAAAACATCTGAAATGTAACATATATTATTTTGGTAAATTTAATACCAAATTCCGTGAGTGGTACAATGGTCAAGCTTTCCATATTTTAACCATGTGGTCAGGTGTTCAGATCCCCTCATTTATTCCATTTAATTTTGGCAAAGAGTGTATAAATAAAAATATTTCAAAATAAAAATGTTGAAATTGGATTTGAAACTGAGACCTCTCATGTGAAAAAACAAGTCCTAGCCAGCTGAGCTACAAGAAGTTTACGAAACTAAAGGAACTTAACAAATATATAATTCAAAAAGTTTATTCATTGTCCAAAAAATAATAACTGTTCCCGCGGATCCAGCACGCACGGCCGCCGGGGCTCGCCGGTGCTGGGTTCGCCACTGTATATGAGCATACACTTTAAAATTAAAACTAGTGATGGAGGAAAGATACTCATCGTGTGTTTATATGTTGATGATCATATATTTATTGGGAATGATGGTGTCACGTTTAAAAAATTTACAGAATCCTTGAGGGTTGAGTATGAAATGTTTGATATGGGAATGATGCAATATTTTCTTGGTATAGAGTAGTGCAACCTGCTGATGGTATTTTTTTCTCCTAAAAGAAGTATATGCAAGAAATTTTAGACATGTTTTAGATGAAGAATTGCAATTTTGTAAGCACTCTAACAAAGTTTGGTCTAAAGCTCATCAAAGACCCAAAAGGAAAAAAAAGGGTTGACAACATTCTTTATAAGAAAATTGTAGGAAGCTTGACATATTTGATTGCAACAAGACTTGATATTATGCATGATGTTTGCCTCATTAGCAGGTGCATCAAACTTCCAATGGAGAATTGTTGCGTTTCTATAATGTAAATTATATTGTAAGTATACGGTGTCAGATTTTATAATATAACGGTTAAGTTAGGATGTCAAACCCACATGGATTGATGATTTACTTAATACTAAGTACTATAATTGAAATAAACCTTATTTTATCTAACCAATCGAATTTATAATCAATTTTTTATGTAAATCTAAGATGAAAGTTTGACAAACTCGACGAATTTATGCAAGTTTGAAGATTAATCATTATAAAAAGAGCATAGAGTTATTGTTTCAACTAACTATTGACTATGTTCCTAATAAAATAGTTATCTCCAATCAATTTTTCCAAATTTATAAGCAAGAACCCTAATTTAATTTTACTCACTCTTTCGAGTGTCGAGTAAAAACTATCACTAGAATTTAATTCCAATATTTCTATTCCAAATTAAAATTCAAGAATGATCGAGTTTGTGGTTCTTATATGAAACAATTTTCAAAACAATTATATTTTCTTTCGAGACCTATAATTTCCTAGTTTGTATTATTATATGGTCAAGTCTAAGGTTCCATCTCTCAAGTGATGAAACTTAAAAATTCAATTCATTCAATTAGCGTCCAGTTAATTGAAAATATTACATTCAAGTAATACAAATAATGAAAAACCTCAAAAAAATAACTAATTAAAATAAAAACATAATCTCAAGTTTTGGTACATCAAACTCTAGATAGAAAAATTTAGTTCATAATGGATGAAACAGAAACTATCAAATTCATAATAAAAAAACATATAGAGAAGAAAAAAGATAAAATTGTTTTGGAATTGAATTGGTCTTCTTCATGATGTTCTTCTTGCTCTCTTGACTGCTTTCTTGGCTTTTGTCTTGATGAGTTGTGCTTGAAAAGTAGCCTCTAGATTGTTATTTATACCTTCTTGAAATCCTTGAATAAGTTGGAGTGGAATTCGACTTTTTAAAATGAATAAAACTCTCAAAAGTCAAAACCCTATTTCCCTTCAGGCATCACCGTGCATCATGGGGTGGCGCCTGGACGCCACTTCGCTATTTTTTCACCCAAGAGTGGGAGCTTAGGCGCCCACTTTGTGGCGCATGAGCACCCACTTTTGGGAAGATTTTGAGCACTGCATATCATTCAATATCTTTATCATAATTTTCTCTTTTGATATTCAGTTAAGACGATTCAAAGTGTGTTGAAAATATAACTCAATGAGCTACAACTTTCTTAAATATTTTTTTCCAATTCGAAAGTTTACTTTGTCAAAAATGTGTCTCAATCTCCGATTAAAAATCTAGAACATACTTGTGCGGTTGAAATTTGATTTGTTGATCACATTTCACTTCTTATTGACTTCCAATTGCATTTGATTGACTCCTAGCAATCTGCAATAATCATTTTGTGGTGAATAAATTATTAAAAATTACAATTAAGTCCTCAAACTTTGAAATTCACCATTTTCGTCTTTATTCACTTTTTTCTTTCAATTTAGCTTCCAATCATTGAGTTTCACCTAATCAACATTAACTTCTCCTTGATTCATGCCAACATCACTCTTTTCCCTAAGTTTTGCATCATTCACACCAATTCACCTAACTTATAAAACATCACGAAAACACAAATCAAAATATTCTAAAACTCATGGAATCAAATGAAATATCAAGATTAAGTATTATTAAACCCATGAGTGAAACACATTCATCAAGAGTCATCTTCTTGTTGCAAAGAGGATTTTTTTTGTTATTTGCAATGTACTGTAGATTATGGATTGTTTTACAAGAAGGGAGAAAAGTCAAATTTGATGGGGATTTACTAATAGTGATTATGTTGGAGATCAAGATGACACGAAAAGAACTTCAGGGTATGCTTTTATGCTGGGTTCATGATTTGTTTCATGATCTTCAAAGAAACAACCAGTTGTCACTTTATCAACAACCAAAGCTGAGTTCGTAGCTTCAACTTCATGTGCGTGTCAAGCTATTGGTTAAAGAAAATCCTTAAAGTACTACATTTCAAACAAGATGGGCCTACTCTCATTTATTGTGATTACAATTCAACAATAAAGCTTTCAAAAATCTTGTTCTACATGGTCGAAGCAAACATATAAATGTGAAGTATCATTTCTTGAGAGTTTTCACGAATGATGGAGTCATTAACCTAGTTTACTACAAAAGTAAAGATTAGATTGTTGATAATCTAACCAAGCCTCTCAAATTTTCAGCATTTTAGAAACTCGGGAAGCTACTTGGCGTTTGTACTTCAAATGATTTAACGTTAGGGATGGGCTTGTTGGACTCATATTAAACTGAATATAATGTTTTCACAACCTTTCTTTAGCTTGAATATCCATTTATTTTTAAATGACTTTTTGCCTTTAGGAAGCTTTGCTAGCTCGTCAGTATTATTATTATTCAAAAAAAAAAAAAATCATCTCTTCCAGCATAGCTTTTACCCAACTCTACTTGTCCTTATGAGTTTTCATTTCTTGAAAGCTTTCTAGCTTTCCCTCATCAATTACCAACACATAATCTGATACAAAGTACCTAGTTGATGGTTGATGCTCCTTGGTAGACCTTCTAACCTGAGGTTCCGATGTGTATGTTGTTCCCCTACTCAACATCCTCTGGACCATCCTCATCAACCCCTACTGACTCATCAACATAACTCTCAACATGCATCTCTATCTCTTAAGTGGCACTGTCTAGAGGTAAAGGGATAGGTGTAAGGTCAGTGACACCCTCAACAAAACGTCTTTGATTCCCAAATTTCTCAAAATCTGCCAACTTCTGATTTTCATGGAAAATTATTTTCGTATTTTTCAAATCATATAGTCTATAGCCTAATTATGCGTCTTTGTATCCAACAAAAATGCAAGTGCTAGCTTTGTCATCTTGTTTCAACCATTGTTCCTTAGCTACGTGTGCAAATGCCTTGCACCTAAAAACCTTTAGGTGAAAATAAGAAACGTCATTTATTGTCCACACGTTTTCTAGAATCTTAAAACCCTAAGGAACTTATGGAGACCAATTGATTAGCACGCCGTACAAACAGCTTCACCCAGAATGACTTAGGTAACCTAGCCACCCTTAACATTCTTTTAACCTTTTCCACAAGGGTGCAGTTCATTATCTCTGCCACGCTATTGTGTTGTGAGATACTAGGAATTGTATTCTTATGAAGTGCTAGCTGCCATATTATGATCAGTCTTCTTCTGATTTTTCCTATCTTTTAGTTTATTTTTCCAAGCATTGCAATGTTTCTTTATATGACCCTCTTTACCAGTAAAACATTTAACCATTCCTCTTACCTTTGACTAACTTTTGAAGTTACCATGTCCCTTGGAACCTTTGCTCTTACTCCTTCCTTTGTTCCTTGTAACAAGAGCATGTGCATCATTCCTACTCAAGTCTTTTCTTCTTATTTCTTCATTAAACAAACCGTTTTTAACTAGAGTAAGTTCAAGAACACCAATTAGGGAAGAATTACTAAGTGATACCCAAAGTCTCCCAACTATCAGGCAATAAACTCAGAAGTAATAATCCTTGCATCTCATCATCTAGCACTATTTTCATTGTGTTCATCTGATTTACTAAGTCTTTGAATTTATTCAAATGCTCAGCAATTGATTTTCCCTCCCTCAGCTTTAGATTCACAAGTTTTCTAATAGCAAAAGCTTTATTTTGAGTTGTCTTCTTCTCATAGAGACCCTCAAATTTCTTTCATAGTTTGCTAGCATCCGTCTCTTGAGATACATGATGAAAACACTAAGGTCAATCCACTGTCTCTCAAATATATCCAAAGGCCTTTCGATTTTTCTTTTCCCATTCCCTGTCTGATTCTGCACTTAGCATGTCACTATCATACTCAATAGGGTATGCAAACGCTTACAATAATGGATATCTTCCATCATTGACTTCCAGATAGGATAATTAGATGCCATGAGTTAATCATAGTAATCGAAATATTCTCCATTCAATTTTCGCAAGACAATTAATCCCCGCCTTAAACCAAGCTTTGATACCACTTCTTGCAGAGAATAAATTAACAATCCAAGCAAATAACTAAAATGATTAAACATGAAAATAAAATATAAAAAAACAACAAATTTTACGTGGAAAAAACCCTCCAGTTTAGAGGGAAAAAACCAATGGGCAACTCTAATTAAATCCACTATAATAATATAGAGTTTACAATCTCAAATTTATGTCCAAAATTAGAGTTCTCAATAAATTTTGGAAATACAATAATGATCGATATCTAAGAAAACAAATAATCTCACCACATCCCACCAGTTTGATAAAAACTGTGAGATATCCACTTTGAATACTACACCTCTTTGAAGTATCCAAAATACACCACTTAGAGATTTCCTAATTTGTACTATTTATAGAAAAAAATTGTGTGAAATTCATACCTAAAGATTGAAAGAATAACCTTTTCCCCTTTCTTTTTTTCTCATCTAGCAGCCCAGTTTCTTTCTCTCTGTTACTTCAGCCGCTTTTTTCTCTACTAGTGGCACGCACCTGCGATGCACGTGTTAGAGTTTAGTTGGGTAGTTAATAGAGTGGAGTGATTTTTAGTGATTTATACAAATTTTGAGGAAATCTTCTTCATAATTGTAAAAAATTGAAAAAAACAATTTGACCTAGTGATTTGAACGTGTTGCATACTAATTCACTGGTGGTGTTGAAACATCGCAGAATTTTTCATATTTTTGTGTTAGTGTTAATATACAACGTTTTCATATTGATGAAAAATTCATCTACTTCTAATATCCAGAAATAAGTTATTGCCATAAGAGGCAATTCCAAATGAAGAAAAAGTAAAGAAGCAAATTAAATTCACAAATTTTATTTGAATTTCAAATGAATTATGACTATTGATTAATCATCTATTTATCTTAAATAGTATTAATCAGAAACCAATTTTCTCTCTTGTTGAAGCTACTTATTTCTAGCATGGTATATAATGAAATAGAATTATATTAGATAGAAGGTCAAATGAGTGCAAGTAATCTCTAACAATCTATAACATCCAAACACGTAGAATACCTAGCCTCATAATGTCAAGGTTGCTTCCAAAGTCTAGGGAATAGCTATACTGAAATAAGAGGTTTTAACTCATGTGTCAGTGCTTCAAACCTTATAAAAATTTCTTCAAATTCAATCCATTCGCATCCTAGAAGTTACTCACCATATATTCCTTGGAAGCTACAAACTCAACTGTCCTCTACATAGCTTAGCTCTTTCATCAGCATCCCTACGCCTGCCATCGGGGCCTAAGTTGCAGTCATAGTTACGTGGAGTTTCATCTGTAAATCCTGCACAAATATGATAAGTACTCAAGCTCAAAATATAACATTAGGGGATTTCAGTAACTTTAGAAAACGAATGCCCTGTTTTTGTAAATCACTGTCTGCAATATGCATATTAATTTCCATATTCCATGTGTTTCAATCATTCAAAGGATAAACATGGCAGCATGAAGGTTAAACCATAATAAATTACCAGGACTAAAAAAATCTTGTAAACATACCTACACAGCCTAAATGATAATGCATCTTTAAGTATTACATTAGTGTTGGACAAAAAGGTGCTCACCACATAAGTTACAAATGAAACGCATGCCTTCATCAATAAACTTCATGAATGGATTTATTTAACCTTTACAATGAGAACATCGAACATGCCCACATTCCCCAAAATGTACAACTTATATAGCATAAGGAATAAGTCGTATAGACATCATCCTATTCCTACAAAAAGATCAAAGTGCCCAACCAACCAATAATCACCGCTGAGATTGGATAGGAAACTCAAATTAACTGAAGCTTACAAATAGCAACAGGCATATTTTATGTTAAATCATGAGTTACATAAACTTTCCAAACATTCAAATCTTTAAAAGGGAGAGAGATAAAATAAGTGCATGGGAGAAGGCTAAGAAGTCCATCAATACCTAGCTACACGAAACCATTATATCAGATCAACTTGAGTCCAAAAATTATGTACTATTCCAATTGCAGGAGTTACAATATGACACTCGTGCTGGACAAACTTCAAGCTGATTTGAGATGGAAGTAGGGCTCAGTAGTGATGGTGCATCCTCACACAAAGACCGTAAAACAATATATCAACATTAACTCATCCAGGTTCAATTCGATTTAGGAGTAACGAAAAGACTCTACCAAAGAAAATGCATCATGTCATACTATCCAAATTTGATTATTTTGCTGCAGATACTTTCAGCTGATTAAGCAGTGACAGGGACTCTCAAGAACTAATCCGAAGAACTTCGTCCTTTCTGGTGGGAAACTTCCTTCTTCCCAAAACCTTCATTCTCCTGTACGATTGTATAAGCTCATTTTTTTAATTTAAAACACATATGAAATATAGAAATAAAGGTAAATACAAAACAAGAATGAAATGGATGAAGGATTCAAAAGTATCATGAACTTTAATGAAGATAGTGAAGGCATAAAATTAAACATTATAGAAGGCTACAGTTGTGAAAGCAAGAAAGCAAAAAATTATATACAAATCTAAATATTGAACAAATTTAAAGCTATGGTAATAAGATGAGGCATAGTTAAAGGCTTGACCAATTGACGATGAAGACTTCCTAGCAGATTGTGACTTAGAATGAGCGGAATCCACTTGTTTTCTCCTAAGGAACTTCTCAAACGTCCCAACACCACCATTACATTTTTGTTTATTATAAAGAAAAATCATACCCCACAAAATAAATTGGAATTGGGTGTTTAAACATCAAAACATATATAAGTACGAAATAAATTAATTAATTACAGATGTTGAAGTTTTCTAAGGTGCCTTAGTCATTTATTCGAAAGTATTTAAGCATGAAAGAGTATGTGTTACCTTTGTGTTCGTAGCTTGATTGTTGTACGCCTTTGCATAATCATGAAGGAGGATATATGAAGTATTTATTACAGCAAAAATCTACTGTAATTTTTCGCCTGTATATCGTCATTCTCTATGAAGAAATCGATTCTATTGGATGTCCAACA
>CAIGRP010080235.1:0-11937 GCA_903798385.1 Fraxinus cuspidata | reverse complement strand
TTCATAATAAGAGCGAAGCATTGGATATCTTTAAAACCTTTAAAGCTGAAGTAGAGAAACAATATGAGAAGCAGATTAAGATCGTAAGATCGGATAGAGGTGGAAAATATTACGGTAGATACATAGAGGATGGACAAGCACCAGATCCGTTTGCTAAATTTTTTCAAAATCATGGGATAGTTGCCCAATATACGATGCCAGGTTCACCATAGCAGAATGGTGTAGTATTTTTTCAAAATCATGGGATAGTTGCCCAAGATACGATGCCTCGTTCACCATAGCAGAATGGTGTAGCAAAAAAGAAGAAATAGAACATTATTGGACATGGCGCGGAGTATGCTTAGTAGCTCCAATCTTCCTAAATTCTTGTGGACTGAAGCACTTAAGACGGCTGTGTATATATTAAACCGAGTTCTAACTAAGCCTGTCCCAAAGACGCCTTTTGAACTATTGAAAGGTTGGAAACCAAGTTTGCGACATATGCACGTTTAGGGATGCATGTCTAAAGTGAGAATCTATAATCCACAAGAGAAGAAGTTGGACCCAAGGACTATTAGTGGGTATTTCATTGGATATGCCGAAAGGTATAAGGGATACAGATTTTACTATCCATCTCATAGCACTAGGATTGTGGAATCAAGAAATGCTAAGTTTCTTGAGAATAACTTGGTTGGTGGGAGCGACCAGACCAGGAACAATGTTCCTAAGCATGATCATTTGGAAACTCAACCTTCTACCTCGAGTAACAGATTAGTCATAGTTCATCATACCCCTCAAGTACATACAGGTGCTGAATGACCAATCATCGAAATTCCACAAGCAGCTGAAAATTTTCAAGTAGATCAAGTAATTCAGGAATTTCCATAACTTTCTGAACAAACAGTTGAACCACAAGCTTCTCAAGAAGATTATGTTATTACACTAAGAAGATCTACTAAAACCAAAAGGTCAACAATTCTTAGTGATTATGAAGTGTATTTACAAGAATCTGACCACAATATTGGAGCCGAAATGATCATGAATCAATTTCACAGGCCATAAGTTGTAAAGAGTCGGAATTATGGTACAATCTTATGAAGGGAGAGATGAGTTTCATGAAGATTAATGGAGTCTAGGATTTTGTCGAGTTGCCTAGTGGTGCCAAAGCCATTGGTTGTAAATGGGTCTTTGAGACTAAGAAAGACTCGCTAGGGAATATTGAGAGATACAAGGCGAGACTTGTTTCTATGGGATTCACTCAAAATGAGGAAATCGATTATACGGAGACCTTCTCATCGATATCTAAGAAAGATTCTCTACGTATTATTTTAGTATTAGTAGCCCATTTTGACCTTGAGTTACAACAAATGGATGTGAAAACAGCAATTCACAATGGAGATTTAGAAGTGGAGGTTTATATGAAACAACCTATAGGATTCCCCTCTGAAGATGGTGAGGACTTGGTATGTAAGCTTAAGAAGTCTATATACGGTTTAAAACAAGCATCCTGTCAATGGTATTTAAAATTTCATGGAGTAATTTCTTCATTTGGATTTGTTGAAAATCTCATGGATCAATATATATATCAGAAGGTTAGTAGAAGTAAGATTTGTTTTCTTGTTTTATATGTAGATGACATTTTACTTGCAACCAATGATAAAGGTTTGTTGCATGAGGTGAAACAATTCCTCTCTAAACATTTCGACATGAAGGATATGGGTAATGCATCTTATGTCATTGGCATTAAAATTCATAGAGATTGATTATAAGGAATTTTCGGTTTATCTTAAGAAACCTATATCAACAAAGTTTTAGAGAGATTCCAGATGAAAGATTGTTCACCAAGTGTAGCTCCAATTGTGAAGTGTGATAGGTTTAATTTGAACCAATGCCCAAAAAATGATTTGGAAAGGAAACAAATGAAAAATATTCCATATGCTTCTACTATCGGAAGCCTAATGTATGCTCAAGTCTGCACAAGGCTTGACATTGCATTTGTTATTGGAATGTTAGGACGATATCAAAGTAATCAGGTATGGACCACTGGATAGCAGCAAAGAAAGTAATGAGGTACCTTCAATGTACCAAAACTTACATGCTTATGTATAAACGGACGGATAATCTGGAAGTGATTGGATACTCAGATTCAAACTTTGTCGACTGTGTTGATTTACGAAAATCAACATCAAGATATATTTTTATGATGGCCGGTGGAGCTGTATCATAGAGGAGTGCCAAGCAAACCTTCACTGCTAATTCCACTACGGAAGTCGAGTTCGTTTCCTGTTTTGAGGCTACTTTGCATGATGTATGGATCAAGAGTTTCATATCTGGGTTTAGAGTTATGGATTCTATTTATAGGCCATTAAGAATTTACTACGACAATTCGGCTGCTGTCTTTATAGCTAAGAACAACAAAAGTGGTGGTCGAAGTAAACATATCGACATTAAGTATTTAACCATAAAATAACATATTAAAGAAAAGAAAGTGGTCATTGAGCACGTAAGCACCGAATTGATGATCGCAGATCCTTTGACTAAGGGCATGTCACCACTAAAATTCAAGGATCATGTAGAGAAAATGAGACTTGGTTCCACTATGTAATGTTATATACAATTTTTGTATGAAACTCTTATTTATTGTGAAACTCTTATTTATTGTGATTTTTTTTATACTTATGCACGCCTTAATTTATTTGAGAAAATACATTTATGTAGGACTAAGAGTAAGACATAAGGTCTTTTCATTAAGTACTGTTACCTTATGAAGAATAATTCTTGAGGATCTAAATATATTGTAACATGGAAGATTATACTTGTTATTAGATGACTCGTCTCCATGATTTATGTATTTGTTTCTTAAGAAGGACAATAGATGGGGTTAATTTGAAACATTAGGTTGAATACATGGACCAAGTGGGAGAATGTAACTCTCCACTATTCCCGTTTCTTCAACGGGAAATTGATGGTCCACATTCATGGGTTCAGTTTCAACATTTAGTGAGTTTCAGTTTCTCCATCGATTGGTTGGTAACCTAAGTCATAATTTGATGGGAGTTTGGCTATATGTAGAGAGGTTTTGATTTCCAAGCTTAATCACCAAAAATGCAATATACACCATCTATTGAAAGTGTTGAGAGTTTGAAAATTCCATTACCTGCAGAAAGGAGAGCTTTCGCAACATCATCAATGGCCAGAAGTATGAATCGATTCCTATGGTATTTCGATTTTTCGATCCAATTCATTTTCATAATTGCTCCGGACCGATTTTTGTCTAACAATGAGTAGTTATTTCTTTCAAAAAGGAAATGCTTTTGCCTCTAGGTGGGGGTGGATGACTTCTATCATTTCCATCACTGCGTCGCAGCAGAGAAATCGCATACTTTGACATGTGATTACATGTGAGCATAAAAAGTACTGTTGCAACAATGCACATCCATTCATACTCTCACCTGACCTTCAATCTGGGCTTTACCATCTTCATCTTCTTTAGTACTCTTCTCCTGAACCTTCATCAACAGCAAACTCGCTCACTGAAACATCTTCACCGGCCTCAGAAGCATTTTCATAGTCATCATCATTAGCATCTTCATCATTTTCACCAGCTGCATTTGCAGAAATCTCTTCGTCATCTCCTATTTGATATTAACACCCATCATGGCAGCGATTTTTGTGGTCAATGATTGTGAATCATCGTCGTAATAAACGGCTATTTTTTCTTTAAAATCACCATTAGGAGAAAGCTTATCCACTTTTGCTGACCTTAAAATCTGTCTCATTGAGTGGCTAATAGAATCACGGACACCTAGACATCACCCGCAGATTAACACCATGTTAAAGACAAGGGCCACGTCACAATGTTCCATTGTGCAGGAGACACATAGGTCGCCAGGGAGGTGGTCAGGATCTTTTGGCCAGATCGAACAAATTTTGAGGTCAACAGATTTTATCAATTCAGGTGGCATCAATAGAATCCTCTTCATGCACAGCAAGTCATGATCCTTCTATAAACCCTCCATTTTCCAGTTAATCTTGATGTCTCACCACCCTGTTGCATACAATGTAACATAATTATGTGTGGATTAGAAAAAATAAAAAAATAAGAATAGAAAGAAAGAAAGAAAGAATAGCAGCTAACTTAACTAACAGCCCTATCTAAATAAAAACTTGAGCACAAAAAGGATGAACCAAGGGAAACGGAGAAAAATAAGTGGAATATGCTTCTTCCTGGACTGCTCGGAAGATGAAACCATTTTTTTTGCCTTTTCCTTTTTCTTTTTTGCCTTCTTTTATAATTATTTTAACCCAGATGGATGTTGAAATGTTCAAATAATGGGCTAGATAATTGTCCCACTAAGCACATAGAAGCTCCATTAATATTTTTGGATAAAATCTCCAATGGGGAAAGTTGATAACTATGAAGGCATGAAAATGATTGTCTGACTAATGCTGAAATGGATGAAATAATAAGACTTTAGAGTTGAAAAACAGTGGAAGAATAGGTGAAAATAACCAAGGAAAAGGGAATGCCTCTGATATATTTACAAAAAGTTTATACAGGAATTCACTTGTGTTAACTTCTATTAACGCGGTGCAGACCAGCATATGCACAAGATATCAATGTGAACATAAGTGCATGCTTAGTACATGTCTAGAGCTCACTAGTACCATATCTCACTCTCTCTTCGCTTTACATATATTATACATGCCCAGACTCTCCTATACGTATTGCCTTTCCCTTTCTAAAATCTTCAGTCCATGTTCAAGCATTCCCACCAAGTGGCGTATTCAGGAATGTTGGTAAGCTAGACCGATCATTAACCATTGACCGTTGACAATCGTAATAGGGAGATCGTTTATTAATATTTAATTAAATAATATAAAAAATTATTCAATCAATAAATAAATGTACTAAAACGTAAAAATCATATACATATGAAAATATGATCAAGTACAACCCAAAATAATAAGAAATGCATGATACAACCTCACTCTATAACTGTAAGTTCACACAAATGCATTCTCCAGGATCCCATAATTTTGAAAGCACTGGAGGATCCCATAATTTTGAAAAACAAATCTCTCCTGTACACCACCAAATTATTATTCAATTAATCATCTCTTATTTTGTTACGCAAGTCACACTTGATTAGATTCATAGCAAAGAATGTCCAACACGTATCAAATCAAAATATACAATGCATATGATATTAACAAATTAAAAAGTCTAACTGAAGGCAATACCTTGTAATCACCGGTGATTGACTTATAAACTATTGGGGCAATTAATTGCCCAAAATCCAATTCCAAAATCAATTTCAAATCCATAAGTTAAGCTACAGTCAATTATCACCGCCACTTTTAGCCTTCCCCTACTCCCGCTGCCCTCATTTCTCCATTCATAAAAGTCAGATAAGGTGAACCCTACTTCTTGAACTTCATCATCATAAGACTCGATGGGTGAACCCGCTTTGCCCAACATGTAAATTCTGGCGGAGCCAGCACCAACAACCGCACCAATTCGCTGAGTGTTAGCTCCACCGGTGTCCATACCATTTCGCATTTGTTGAACTAGAAATAGAAAGATAAAATGTGTTTTCTACAGAGAAGAAAATGGTAGGGAAAAAAAAGGAAATCTTACTTAAATTATCTTTGATAGACTAACTTCTAATAACTTGAGGTTGTGAGCCTATATATGCACTAGATATCCAAGGTGTGAACATCTACGTGCACGTTAGGTGCACATTAGGTGCATGTTTGCTGTAAATATGCTCTTAAAGACATGGTAATGGAAATTTTGGTTCAAAGCCTATATATAATCTTAGGAATTTTTTATGAAGATGAAGCCATGAGTAGTGATTCTTCGATGCAACATGAAATTGATGAAATCGGTATGATTTTAGAATTTAAAAATGTTGGAATAACTTGTGAAAATAGCAAAGTAAAACATAACACTCCTGCTTCTAAGTGGTGGATTTCTATCATTTCCATCACTACCTCTCAACAGAGATGCCACGTTTACATGTGAGCAGAAAACGTTTCAGACTGTGCCATCAATGCACCATTACTCGTATTCTCAGACTCACCTTCACTTTTGGCTTTAACATCAAGTTTTCCATCTTCATCTTCCTCTTACTCATGCTCTCGTTAGCCTTCATTAGCAGCAGACACACGAACAGAAACATCTACACCATCCTCAAAATTTAGTAATTAGATCAATTCAGGAGTATTATCAACACAACTCATCAACATATAGACTTCACCATCATCAAAATTAGCAGAAGACATAACATTAACTTTATCTCCCCCTTTATCCTTTGTTTGTTATTCTCTTTATGATAGTTTTTATAAATGCATCGTGTTACTGCAACCATAATTTTTATTTAATTTTGGTCCTAGATTTAGTTCTAGACCAACTTTTACCCTTCTTTTTACCCTCATTACTACTTGACTCACCACTTCCTTGATACCCTTCATGACTCTTTTGGTTGAACTGTGATCTACCCCTCATCATGTGAATTTCACCACTTTACTTATCATGTTTTTCAACTTTCATTTCCATCTCCTTGTTCCTAAGGGAATCAATAACAATCTCAAGTGTTAAAGTATTCCTATCATACTTAATTGTATTTTTTGCCTCTTTATAAGTGTCAAGCACGGAGCTAAGCAATATTATGGCCTTATATGTTTCAAACACCGCTTCATCGCAGTTTACAATATCTTGAACGAGCTTGTTAAACAGATTTAAATTGTTATCTAGATCCTTTGAAGGACCTATTTTGAAACTGAAAACACTCTCGAGTAAGTAAAGTTTGTTATGGTAGATTTAAGCAAATACGAGTCGTCTAACTTTTTTTAAAGTTCTTTTGTGGTTTAAAATTTACGAACTTTTCTAAATACAACGTCTGACAAGTGTGATATATTGAAGTGTAAGCAAGCTCATCAAATTCTTCTTTTTGTTCGTTTATTAAATCAATAGGAAAATTGTCATTTATAACTTTTGAAACCTTTTGTTGGACTAAAATTCTCACTTTTTATTGTCATAGAGAAATCTCATTTTCCATTGAAGATTCCAAAATCAAAATTGTAAGTTGTCATTTTTGGGACACAAAAATCAACCAAAATGTACAAATTCACAATTACCTGAAATAGGCCACACAGAGTAGTCCAAATATAGTAACAACTGAGATATACCAACAAAAACAAAATTCCTCACTAAATGCAAGTCTCACAAAATAACTCACTCTACAGTTATATCACAGAATCAATGAACAATTTTCAGCAATAAGACTTGACAAGTTTCAGTACTTCAAACACGTAAAATATAGCAAATAATTCCTAAGTTCTAACAATAGGCAATGGTTACCCCATACGGTAATCCCAAACCTAATGACCACCTCACATGATGGCGTGCTAGTACAAGAATGTAAAAGAGATCAGCCTATTTACTGAGCATACCAATTTGTCGATTCGTAAATAAAGGAGAGATGTGAAAATTTTACAGCTTCAAGGCCACCAATATTAACCCTTAAAACTTTCGGCAACTGCAACAACCTGAATGACACCCGACAACCGAACACTCAAGGGCAAAACTATCCAAATTTCGACAAATTGTACGAAACACTAAAGTAACACTTACAGGAAGTCCGGAATACAATCGAGAACAAACTGCCATCAAGGACCTCCACGAGAATCATCGCCACGCGCTGCTTTCTATACTACTCCTCGCGTCATACGTACTGGCCAGAAAGCTTTGTCTCGTTGTTTGGAGTTAGATTATGGTGTCCATTTATCCACCAGGTGTCTAGTTTCCCCAAAAAATAGATTTGCAGGCTCAACTCTGTTGATTTTCAACAATTTTTGTACACACAAGCTCTAATACTGATTTGTGATGAAGTACTTACCAATGACTTTTAATTGACGTACAAAAGCGTGCTCAATTTATGAAACCAATATCAACACCAACAAGATCCTCGAAAATCCGAAAACACAAAAAATACACTAAGGTTGTCCAAGTATATGTATAACCCACAAAGGATAATATCTCACAAAGAAAAGGAGAATGTGGTAGCTCACTCACAAAGAAGACGGGAGGCAAACTCACGGCAGCTTGTTGCACATAGAATAATGGATACCGTTGATTTCTCTTTTGCCACACATAACCAACAACAAATGAAAAGTGACTCTAATGTGTTCAATTAGCGGGCTAGACAATTGTTTTGTTAGCCATGTAGAACGTCTGAATAATTTTGGACAGCTCTTTCCGGAGATTTCGTCCAATGCTTGTAAATAATCATGGGGAAAAGTAAATGAAGATGAAGCCATGAGCACTCATTCTCTCAATCTCTAAAGTTGATTAAATCATATGATTTTAGAGTTGAAAAATGTTGGAAGAACGGTTGAATAGCAGAGGAGAAGGACCGGTATTTGCACAAGAAGATTTTGAGAGCAATGCACTTGTGCTAACTTCTATTGACTCAGAATTTAAGACATGTATATGCGCGCAGGCTATCAAATTTTTGTGATGTGAACATCAAGTGCATGTTTCGTGCACTCTATTTCCGTTTCTCACTCTCTCATCATTTGCATATAAATACTCACTCGACACATGTCCACACTCTTATACACCGGACACTCTTCCCTTTCTAAAAGTTTCAGTCCAAGTTCATGACATGTGCACCATTTTGCATTTGCTGAACCATAGAATAAAAGATACTGTTTACAGTAGAAAAGTAAATGGCAGAAAAAAAAATATATCATTCAAATTTGCATAGGTCGAAGAAAAGAATCGGGAAGAAAGAGTTAGGCACTGTTTGAATGGTTTCTCAGTTCTTGAAATGGCTCGAGGAAGAAGAATTCGAGCAGATTAATGTTTTTTACTTCTGTCGGCGTATCTCTAATCTGCATCGCTACATATTTTCTTCTTTTTTTATCCATTAATTTGCTATTTTGCTTTTTGTTGAAAAGTTCATGAAAAAGAAATTTAAGAATAATGGCTTATTAGTGCTAAAACCCCCCCATCCCTTGAACCTATTGTGAAATAACCCCCTATCTTTTCAAATTGGCTAAAAAACCCCTATATAACCTTTCATGTACAGAAGACCCCCTTTTTTCATTTTCTCAATAATGTCTTGTGAAACAACGAATATACACTCCTATTTAAATAATACAAAAAGAAATACTATCAACTGTAATCCTAAATTTTTCAAAAAATAATAAAAAAACAAAAAAAATTAAATACAAACGATTCTCAAATCAATAATTAATTAAAATTAAAAATAAATAAATAAAATCCTTTCATCACCGCCACCATTAGATAATTGCAGAAATCAATTCCAAACCCTCCCACGCCCCCTCCCCCCAAATCAAAATATAGAGGAAATTTTGAATACTTGTTAAATCTACATGAAGAAACCCATTACCATTTTAAAATCAAGCTTCATTTTTTCATTTTAAACTTAAATAAACTCAAAATCAACACAGAATCTAGAGCCATTTTCCAAGAAATGAACGCACATACAAAACCAACATCACCAAGAAAAAAGAAGGAATTTTTTTTTTAACAAATGTTGCTTAAAAGGATTGTACCTCAACGGCATTTTTAAGCAAGAGATCATCTTCCGGAATGTTTCAGAAGAGGTGCCACCGCTCCCATTTTGTACTCTTTCTTATTCAGCACCGCTCTCACTCTCTCTGCAGTCTTTTTCTTTTCTTTATAATTTCTCTCTCTAAGATGCTTAGGATTAAGACATGGGGGGCTGAAAACCCTTAACATGTATTTATATTTGGAAAAAGGACTGAAGATTGGTAGTAGTTGTGGTGGTGGTGATGGAAATATGGGGTAGTTGGTAGAAAAATGGATTTTTTATTTTTAGTTTTTATTTATATGTTTGGGATTCGCTTGCACTTTTTTTGAAACAATTAAGACTACAGTTGAAACTAGTTCTTTATTTTTATCTTTTTTTCCTTTTTTTTCTATAAATAGGATGTATATTCGTTATTTAACAATGCTTTATTGAAAAAATGGAAGAAAAATGGTCCTTCGACGCCTCAAAGGTCATATATGAAGGTTTTTAGCCAATTTGAGAAGATAGGGTATATTTCACAATAGGTCCAAAGAATAAGACAAGAATAATCACTTAATATGAATGTCACGTTAATTAACGGGCCAACTAATTGATCCGTTAGCCGCAGAGACCGCCAATAATTGATTCGGGAGAACTTCCGTTAATATTTTTGAACAAAATCTCTTCTGGTAGATTTTGGTTCAAACCCCGTATATAATCATTGGGAAAATGTTGAACATAAAGATATTAGTAGGGATTCTTTGACAAGTGCTAAAATAGATAAAATCAATCTGATTTTAGTCTTGATGAAAATAGCAAAGGAAAAGAGAACGCCTCTAGTATATGCACAATATTGACACAAATATTTTGACTGGAACTCACTTTTGACACAAAGATATTGGATTTTACAAGATGTGAACATCAAGTGAACGTTAGGTGTACGTTAGGTGCATCTTTTTGCATGTTTACTGTATACATGCTCTCAAGTCATGGTAATGGAGATTTCAGTCCGAAACCTGTATATAATATTAGGGTAGAAGTTGATGAAGATGAGGCAATGAGTAGTTATTTCTTTGACTCAGGCTAAACTGATGATCAATCTGATTGTTGAGTTGAAAAGTGTAGAAAAATATTGGAAGAACTAGAGAAAATAGCATAGGAAAAGGAAATGCTTCTACCTCTAGCAAGGGCGGATCCAGGCACAGGCTGGCCTGGACTACAACCCATGCTCGCCCAAGCCCAGATCCAATGCTCCCTCCCCCCCCCCTACCCATCCCTTTTTTTGTTTTTGTTTAGCCCACTAACTAATATGGCAAGCCCGTGTCCCAAAAAAAATATTGAAAAGCCCATTCCAATTTTGGTGCAAACAAAATATAAAATAATCAATCAAAATTTCAAACCCAATTATCTAAACCTAATTTCTAATTTCACTTCCATTTGCCAATACTCCCTCCCGTCTCTCCCGACCTCTGTCCCTCGGCGTCATTACTTGTCTTTGCCGACCTGTGATTCTGACTAAAACGACGAGGCCTGTGGGTATTAATTACAGTATAATAAGCTGGTGTGTATCGTTCTGATTCTTCTGAATGTTTCAAAAGTTTCTCTCATTTGTTGATTAATTGATTTTGCCATTTTGAATCAATCGAGAACTTGCTTTTTGAAGACTCTGATCAATTAAGGAAATGGAGTTTCTATATAAACATTTTAAATATAAACACTTACTCTGTTACTCATATCAATTAAGGAAATGGAAGTTTTATATACATAGCCTTTTATTTTCTTGAATTTGGTAACGAGATAGATGGGTGGAAGTGTGGAACTGGAATAAAAGTTCTCCTTATGAAGTTAATAAGAGTCAAGAGGTGTAGTACTCATTAACAGTTGATAAATTTCTTATTTTGGTATTAAGTTCGTTTACTTGGAAATTCTAGATATTAATGAAAATTTTTAACTGTAGTTACTGACTTACTGTACTCTATTGAAATTTGTTGTTTTGGGGTTTTTTTATATGGGATTTACTAGGAGATCAAAATAAGTTTAGTGACAGTTAACTGAGTTTTAATAAATTTAATTAGGAAGGCCACCATGATTTGTGCAGATATTCTGTAGAATAATTGTTGTGCGGATATAATCTATATGATCCTGCAAACAACAACTTTTTATGTTTTCTTTGGAAGCATTTTGGACACATTCTGTATGTCATTCAGAATTTATGATATAGAGAAATTATTGCCCTTAAGTCATACAAAAATGTCCGGCCTATAATGACAATTTAAGAAAATGATATCATAATCTTTAGATATAACATTTTTGTGATAGAATTCTTAATTTGAATTTCGATTTTGAAGTAACTGAACTCTAATTTAGAGAAAGTATTTGAATCAATAGTAAA